>SJYQ01006438.1:28495-95200 GCA_006410935.1 Redunca redunca
AATCACCATAAACCCACAAATACCATTACAACTTAATGTAATAGTGGAGGGCCTTGCCAATTCTTTAATATGACAAAAAGGTGAAAGAGTTTTAAGTATTGAAAGGGGATAAATTAAACTTTCATTATTGGCAGATGTTACAATTATTTACATAGACACTGAGATACATCAATATGCAACTGTTAACAAAATAATATGAATACTTAACAGTATTGCAAGGTAAAATTTCAACTTAAAAAATGAGTGCTATTCATCTATACCAGTAATGATTAACTGGAAAATCTTGTGCAATCTGATATATCATCCAAAATANATATTTTGAAAGACTATATTCATGGTGCCAGGTAGGCATTCAGTTTTATTTTTCTGCATTTATTGAGAAAGCTATCCCTACACCATCCATCAAACAATCTGTCCTTCCCCCTGTATCATGTATCATATTTTTACATACACATGCAATATTAATGTATATGACTTTGTAAATTTAGGGAAATGGAAATATTTGTAAAATAATAATTTTCTAGTATTTTATATTTTTATTTCAAGGGCCCAATCTCTATAAAATTGCTACTAAAATGTTCAGGTATGCATTATTTGGGCAGAAGAACCAGGCAGACATTTTTTCAAAGGAGACAAACAGCCAACAGATATGGCAAAAGGTGCTTAACATCACTAATCAACACAGAAATGAAATCAAAACCACAATGAGATATCACCTCACACCTGTGAGAATCATTAACATCAAAAAAAGACAATAGATAACAAGTGTTGACAAGGATGTGGAGAAAAGGAAACTCTGGTAAACTGCTGATTGGCATGTAAATTAGTGCAACCACTATGAAAACCAGTATGGAGGTTCCTCAAAAAATTAAAAATAGAACTAACATACATTCCAACAGTTCCACTTCTGGATATATACTGAAAGGAAATGAAAGCAAGATCTCTAAGGGATATCTGCATTCCCATGGTCATTGAAGCATTATTCACAATAGACATGATATGGCAACAACCTAAGTGTCCATTAATGGATGAATAGATAGTGTGATGTGTCTATATATACAATGGATTACTACCCAGACATGAGAAAAGAAGAAATACTGCCATCTGTGACAACATGGATAGACTAAAGGGCATATTCTCACTGAAATAAGCCAGACAGAGATAGTTGAATAATACATGGTATCACTTACATGTAGAATCTTAAAACAAAAATTGTCACACTTTTAGAACAGCAGTTGTCAAGGGCTAGTAGGAGAGAGAAACAGATACTTTGGTAAATGGGTACAGACTTTCAGCTCTAAGATTAATGAAGTCTGAGGATATATGGTGACTGTAGTTGATAACACTGTTATATCAGTGAAATTTGCTAAGATAGTAGAACTTAAATATTCTCACTCAAAAAAAGATGAATATGTGAGGTGATAGAAGTGTTAATGAACTAGATGGTGGAAATCTTTTCACAATGTATACAAATATCAAATCACTATGGTGGAAACTTTATAAATATCTTACAATTTTGTCAATTACATGACAATAAACTTGAAAAATAATGTCCACGTACATATACCATTACGAAGACACCAAAAAAAAATCTGTTAATAAAACCAAGTACACTGATACCTGAAATTCCTAGTATTGTCAAGAGTATTTCTAATTCATTTACTTCATTATTCAAAAGTTGTTGTTAAAGAAAACTATACATAAACTAATTATAAACTATACATTAAGAAAAAATATCTTATTTTTTTTTAAAAAAAGACCTTGAACTAGTTAAGAGTTAAAGAAATTTCTTGTGTTGAAACATCTGAACCCTGATTTAGCATCTACCTCCTTAGGAGAACATCTGTTCCTGGCATTCAGTAGATATATTGAGTATTTCCATGTGTTGGGTAATGGTGGTACAAAGTGGTCCTCCTTGAGTTCAGAGGCCATCGTAAAACAGCTATTACTCACTGTTTTACCATATATTAGTATTAGCACTGTTTTATTAGCCTTAGTATTAGCACTGTATGTTTTAGGATAGCATTAAGCATAGAGATCTCTGAAAGCACCAAGGAGATCATCTAATGTTGCCTGGCATTGATGGTCAAACTGCAGAAGTAAGAACAGTTAGTCCTATGAAGTGGTTAGAGAAAGATATCCCAGGCAGAGGCAATATAAGCACAAAAACAGAAATGAGAGCCAGCATGGATACTAAGAGAACAGAAAGTAGATAGGTATGGCCTAGAGGTGAGTATGATATGTTCAACTTTTACATGATGCAAGCATCCATTTTATATTTAGAAGTCAACATGGCTGAAAACAATGCCTTTCACTGCATATAGTGCAACTGTAGAACTGTTTAGCTTGAAATGTCTGCCTTGGATCTCTATTTACCAAAATAATAAAGGGATACTGAAACGGGACCTTGAGGCTGATGAAACATACACTAACTACACATGCCTTCAGTACCACACCTTTATACATTGCTAGATCATCCATGCAGACACAGACATCCTGGAATGTGAAGTCAAGTGGGCCTTAGAAAGCATCACTATGAACAAAGCGAGTGGAGGTGATGGAATTCCAATTGAGCTATTTCAAATCCTGAAACATGATGCTGTGAAAGTGATGCATTCAATATGCCAGTAAATTTGGAAAACTCACCAGTGGCCACAGGACTGGAAAAGGTCAGTTTTCATTCCAATCCCAAAGAAAGGCAATGCCAAAGAATGCTCAAACTACCACACAATTGCACTCATCTCACATGCTAGTAAAATAATGCTCAAAATTCTCCAAGCCAGGCTTCAGCAATACATGAACCGTGAACTTCCTGATGTTCAAGCTGGTTTTAGAAAAGGCAGAAGAACCAGAGATCAAATTGCCAACACCTGCTGGATCATGGAAAAAGCAAGAGAGTTCCAGACAAACATCTATTTCTGCTTTATTGACTACGCCAAAGACTTTGACTGTGTGGATCACAATAAACGGTGGACAATTCTGAAAGAGATGGGAATACCAGACCACCTGGTATTGTGTTGAAACATCTAAACCCTGTTTTAGCAGGGTTTAGACCTGCCTCTTTAGAAATCTGTATGCAGGTCAGGAAGCAACAGTTAGAATTGGACATGGAACAACAGACTGGTTCCAAATAGGAAAAGGAGTATGTCAAATCTGTATATTGTCACCCTGCTTATTAAACTTATATGCAGAGTACATCATGAGAAACACTGGGCTGGAAGAAGCACAAGCTGGAATCAAGATTGCCAGGAGAAATATCAATAACCTCAGATATGCAGATGACACCACCCTTATGGCAGAAAGTGAAGAGGAGCTAAAAAGCCTCTTGATGAAAATGAAAGTGGAGAGTGAAAAAGTTGGCTTAAAGCTCAACATTCAGAAAATGAAGATCATGGCATCTGGTCCCATCACTTCATGGGAAATAGATGGGGAAACAGTGGAAACAGTGTCAGACTTTATTTTGGGGAGCTCCAAAATCACTGGAGATGGTGACTGCAGCCACGAAATTAAAAGATGCTTACTCCTTGGAAGGAAAGTTATGACCAACCTAGATAGCACATTAAAGAGCAGAGACATTACTTTGCCAACAAAGGTCCGTCTAGTCAAGGCTATGGTTTTTCCAGTGGTCATATATGGATGTGAGAGTTGGACTGTGAAGAAAGCTGAGCTCCAAAGAATTGATGTTTTTGAACTGTGGTGCTGGAGAAGACTCTTGAGAGTCCCTTGGAATGCAAGGAGATCCAACCAGTCCATCCTAAAGGAGATCAGACCTGGGTGTTCACTGGAAAGACTGATGCTAAAGCTGAAGCTCCAATACTTTGGCTACCTTATGCGAAGTGTTGACTCATTGGAAAAGACTGATGCTGGGAGGGATTGGGGGCAGGAGGAGAAGGGGACGACAGAGGATGAGATGGCTGGATGGCATCACCAACTCGATGGACATGATTTTGAGTGAACTCTGGGAGTTGTGATGGACAGGGAGGCCTGGCATGCTGTGATTCATGGGGTCACGAAGAGTCGAACACAACTGAGCGACTGAACTGAAGATCATTCCTTGGAATAGTTTGAGAATCAAGGATTAAATATCAATGTCCTAACTTAAATGTATTCAGCTCTAAAAGATACTGGAATCTTAGCAACAAGATGGTAGAAAAAGGTAAGGAAGCCAGAAATGGAAGGGACTAATACAAGACAACTGATATGCATGAAGGACTGAACTTGAGAAGAGGTGCAAATTAGAACAATTCAGTACATCCAATATAATGAGTGAGAAGCCCAGGAGATTTTCAAAACATGGCAATACTTAAGGTTAGGCAGGTAATTCTCAATTTAATCTGGATTTGACATTAATAGTGATAAAAGGACCCAGGCACCATGGAAAAGGAACAAATGGTGGCAAGGGATATCTATATTGTGTCATAGCCCTAAACTAGAATAATGAGTTCCCACTAGGAGAACTAAAGAAAAAAATAAGGAAGTCAAACCAAATATCTAGTCACATAAATTTGGAAAACACTTGAGGATTTCAAAGGTCTGTCTCTCAAGTAACATTGGAGCCCAGGATTGACTTCGTATGCTATGAACACCAGGCTTAGAACAGCATGGCAAAGAAGAACTTCCACCTGTGGCTGACCATGGGCCTCCTGAAGTCTGACTGCCATCAGTAGTAGAGGACTGATGCAGGAACTGACACCACCAAGTCTATAAGTCAAAAACATCAGGACCTGCGAAGGCTAGGAAAAGCAGAACTAGTTAACAAGGTAAAAAAAAAAAAAAAACCCACTAACTGTATGCCAAGGAAATTTTTGGCTATCTATATATTTATTCCACCTCAATAAGTACATAGGATAAATCTGAAATGTTCATTAGTTCAAGTCATAGGTTTCCATATATATATATATGGTATAAAGTTGACTAGTAGCCAGATAATAGGCTGAGCCTTCACTGTTGGCCTAGACATCTTATGCTATGGTAAAGTAACTGCTGAATGTATGCTACCTAATTATGACTCCGTTCTGCATACTGTGTCACAGCCAAATAATTTGAAAGTGCTTCCCTCAGAGATAAAAGGAAGGAACAGAACTGAAATACCATTTACTCATGGAAATTCATTTTACATTAGCTTACAATGTTTTGTGCTACAACATCATTTTTTACATTAACTCTGGAAAAAAAATTCAGTGTAACAGGATTTTTTTTAATAAATATATAACATCAAAAGTCATTCTTATGTAAATCAGCATTAACTGCCTCTCAAGCTTTTACCTACTTAAAAATTCTGCTTCAAGTCCAATTTACAACTCTATAGTAGGACACTCATAATTTGAAAATGATAAAACCCCCCACCAGAAATTTTTTTTGAATACTTGTTCCACACACAAGCTGCTGCTTATAGAGTTAGAAAAAGGAAGCCTAGGAGTACAATTACCTTGACTTCCAGAGAAGGAGATTCTAAGGCTTTTGAGCAGGTACTAAGTTAGTTTCATTGAATGTAGGTGAATTTGTCTTTATCTCTGTAATAAAGAGACTTATTAATATTGTAAAAATAGGAATCATGGAAAACATTTTGGGAATGAGACAGGAAGAAAAACTATTATCTACTTTCTTTTAAAAAGAGGTCTTGATAAGAACATAAATACAGATTTAGAGAACTATTAAAACTCCAACTACAAAGGAAATGAAAAACTTGAATTGTCTGTATTCCTGTCATCTCCTCATCCATCCATCTTATAATAGCCTTATTGCAACCAGACATGTGGTGATGAATGCAGAAGTGTCAGACAAAAAGGAACATGTAAAGATAAAAGGCTAGAGCATGTTAAAAAAAAAAAAAATGTTAAATAAAAAACCCACACAACAAAGAAGTGACTGCATGTTTCTTTTGTTATCACTTTGTTTCCAAAAGCTGCCTTCGTGCTAGCTAAAAGTCAGAATTTCATAAAGACAGAAGCAATCCACAAAAGGACACTGATGTTTCTGAAAAAAATTATAATACAGGAAAAAAATGGATAAATCTACAACCAAAAGACTCTTTCTTTAAAGCTCTAAACCCACACACTGAACACCTTTTATTTAAGGATCTCAAAGCACTTTACCAGCAAGTAATTACCCCACCATTTCCTACTGTCAGTTGAAGGTTTGGAAACTTTTGAGAGTTAAGTTCAGCATGAGCTTTCAAGTCCTATTATGCAGAAATATAGAATGCAAGTTACCTAAGTGAGGCCCACAACCATAAACTAGAGAACCACTGCTGCTTCCTTCTGCTTTAACCACTCTTTTTCCCCAAAATTGCTTATTTGCAATATGCCATAGACAGGAAACTATCTCATGAAAAGCCTTTTCTCTGTCTAGGCATTAATGGTCCATGACAAATATGCATCATCACTTCTTCTATAGAATGCATTTTAGTTAAACCAATTGCATACAGAAGAATTTTTCATTGTTAAAGAAAAAAAAAAGTCATCAACTTGTAAGAACTCTGTTTACTCCAACATTCCATTTATCCCTGATACTAATACTTACACACTTTCTTCTCCAATTGTCCTCCTCCTCATTTCACATGAAAATTAGCATGTATAATGACAATAAGACCATTCCATTATTTTCCCATGTGTACCTTGGATCCCCTTAAAGAGGTTTGCTTTGGGAAAGTTTCACTGATTTGTGATAAGAATGGAGGGTCTTCTACCAAGAAACTGAGTATTGTTAGCTGAAGTAAAGGTTCAGGAGTAAGGAGATACATCACTGCACAGTAGAGAAGCCTTTGGGGCTTCTGAAGAATATCTAGGACTCAAAGAGTGAGCAGTGGAAAGGGAGAGGGTAGAGGCAGAAAAAAAAACAGACTAATGACAACAGTCTGTGGATTCTGAACTGTTACCCATTCCTATAATCCAACTCTACAGAATAAATTAAATTATCTATTCTAGAATATGACATCAAAGGGATAGTCCATGAAAAAAAATTCACAAGCTATACTTCATTTAAATTAAAAGCTTCAGTTCTGTTAAGGACACTGTAAAGAGAATGAAAAGACAAACCACAGACTAAAAGAAAATATTTGCAAGACACATCTGACAAAGGACTGTTACCCAAATATACAAAGAACTCTTAAAACTCAACAATAAGAAAATTAACAATTCAATTTTACAATGGATCAAACACTTTGACATCTCACCAAAGAAGATATACAGATGGCAAATGAGCATATAAAAATAAGCTTCACATATGTCACCAGGAAAATGCAAATTAAAACAAAATGCCACTGCACACTTATTAGAATGGCCAAAATCTGAAACACAGATAATACCAAGCACTGGTAAGAATGAAGAGCAACGGGAATTCTCAATCATTGCTGGTGGGAATGCAAAACAACACACTCACTGTGCAAGGCTGTTAGGCTCTTTCTTAAAACACCAAACACAGTTTTACCGTATGACCTTCTGGCAATTTTGCCCTTTGCTATTTACCCAAAATTTATGTATACTTGAAAACATGCTCATGAATATCTGAGTAGCCTTATTCATAATTGCCAAAACTGAGAAGCAACCAAGATGTTCTTCAGTAGATGAACAGATAAACTGTGGCATATTATTCAGCACTAAAGAGAAATGAGCTACCAAGCCATGAAAACACATGAGGAAAGATTAATGCACACTTAGTTCAGTTCAGTCGCTCAGTCATGTTCGACTCTGCGACCTCATGGACTGCAGCATGCAGGCCTCCCTGTCCATCACCAACTCCTGGAGTTTACTCAAGCTCATCTCCATTGAGTTGGTGATGCCAACCAACCATCTCACCCTCTGTCATCTCCTTCTCGTCCCACCTTCGATCTTTCCCAGCATCCGGGTCTTTTCAAATGAGTCAGTTCTTTGCATCAGGTGGCCAAAGTATTGGAATTTCAGCTTCATCATCAGTCCTTCCAATGAATATTCAGGACGGATTTCCTTTAGGATGGACTGGTTGGATCATCTTGCCGTCCAAGGTACTCTCAAGAGTCTTCTCCAACACCACAATTCAAAAGTATCAATTCTTCTGTGCTCAGCTTTCTTTATAGTCCAACTCTCACATTCATACATGACTACTAGCTTTGACTAGATGGATCTTTGTTGGTAAAGTAATATCTCTTCTTTTAATATGCTGTCTAGGTTGGCCATAACTTTTCTTCCAAGGAGGAAGTGTCTTTTAATTTCATGGCTACAGTCACCATCTGCAGTGATTTTGAAGCCCAAAAAAATAAAGTCTGTCACTGTTTCCATTGATTCCCCTTTCTATTTGCCATGAAGTGATGGGACCAGATCCCATGATCTTAGTTTTCTGAATGTTGACTTTTAAGCCAACTTTTTCACCCTCCACTTTCACTTACATCAAGAGGCTCTTTAGTTCTTCTTCACTTTCTGCCATAGGGTGGTGTCATCTGCACATCTGAGGTTATTGATATTTCTCCCGGCAGTCTTGATTCCAGCTTTTGCTTCATCCAGCCTAGCATTTCTCATGATATACTCTGCATAGAAGTTAAATAAGCAGGGTGACAATATACAGCCTTCACATACTCCTTTCCTAATTTGGAACAAGTCTATTGTTCTATGTCCAGTTTTAACTGTTGCTTCCTGACCTGCATACAGGTTTCTCAAGAGGCAGGTCAGGTGATCTGGTAATCCCATCTTTTTCAGAATTTTCCACATTTTATTGTGATCCACATAGTCAATGGCTTTGGCATAGTCAATAAAGCAGAAGTAGATATTTTTCTGGAACCCTCCTGCTTTTTCACTGACCCAGTGGATGTTGACAGTTTGTTCTCTGGTTCCCCTGCCTTTTCTGAATCCAGCTTGAACATCTGGAAGTTCATGGTTCACATACTGTTGAAGCCTGGCTTGGAGTATTTTGAGCATTACTTTACTAGCATGTGAGATGAGTGCAACTGTGCAGTAGTTTGAGCATTCTTTGGCATTGCCTTTCTTTGGGATTGGAATGAAAACTGACCTTTTCCAGTGTGGCCACTGCTGAGTTTTCCAAATTTGCTGGCATATTGAGTGCAGCACTTTCACAGCATCATCTTTTAGGATTTGAAATAGCTCAACTGGAATTCCATCACCTCCACTACTTTTGTTTGCTTTGATGCTTCATAAGGCCCACTTGACTTCATGTTCAAGAATGTCTGGCTCTAGGTGAGTGATCACACCTTCATGGTTATCTGGGTCATGAAGATCTCTTTGTATAGTTCTTCTGGGTATTCTTGCTACCTTTTCTTAATATCTTCTGCTTCTGTTAGGTCCATACCATTTCTGTTCTTTATAGTGCCCATCTTTTCATGAAACACTACTTAGTGAAAAAGTCAGCCTCAACATGCTGTATGATTCAAGCATCTGACCATTCTGAAAAAGACAAAACTGAACACAGTGAAAAGACCAGTGGTTTCCAGGGGTTGATGGTGCGAGGGGCGAGTAGGCACAGCACAGAGAATTTTAGGGAAGTGAAAATAACTCTGGATGATGGATAAATGTCCTTATACCTTTGTCTAAACCCACAGTAATTATAAAACCAAGAGTGAATCATAGCGGTAAACTACAGACCTTGGGTGATAATTATGTATCAATGTAGGTTCATCAGTTGCAGTAAATTCTACAAATGTTACCCCTCTGCTGAACCCTGAGGTCTCAACCCTCATTGACAACACCGGGATTCCCTATTCTGAGTCACAGTGGCCCAGCCAGATGTGGGGGACCAAGCACCCAGCCCAAAGGCTGTGCAGGGACAGGACAGCCCAAGGTCAAAACTGGGAATGAAGGGTGAACTGTGCATCCTTGGCAGCAAGTCTTTCAGGAAACCACTGGCCCAGAATAGCAACTCAGCTTTCTTACAGGGAACCCAGGAATCCCACATCTGCCAAGATCCAAAGTCAACAGCAACCCAAATGCAGAGTTCCATTCCAAAACCAGAGAATAAGGTGTGTCAGGCCAGCAGAGGGCCTGAACGGGAGCTCACCTGATAATATCCGGTGCTATTAGCTGTGACTGCCTTCCATTACCAGTCTCTGGCAGTCCTCCTCCTTCCCGTCTTCCTGCAGAGCTGAGCACCGCGTACTCCAGACAACCGCTTGTCTCTACATCCACACAAACCACCCACAGGTAGAGGCAGGCTGGGGCGTGGGGCCTGATCTGCGTGGGTGGAGTATGGAGTTTTCCAGGAAGGCCAACTGGTGCAGTTGGAGGCCTCAGGGTGCGCTTTTGTGGCTTTCGGTGGGTGAGGGGAGGTAAGTGTGGGTCCTGATAGAGGCACAGGGAGAAGATGAGCTCGGAAGTTCTGAGAATCTGGGATAGGTCAAAGGGCAGTGGAACCAGACCGAAGGGTTGCAGCGACCAGTATTCTGAGGAAGCGTGACGTCACAGGGTCTCTGGAAATTTCTGTAGAAAACAGCAGGGGAATCCTGGATGAGAAACACCTGAGTGCCCCCGGTGCTGGAGACATCCCAGGCTCATTCTTAAGGAGTCTCGCACTTGCCGTTTATCAAGCACACCTCAATCCTCACCGATGTCTCTAGGATAACCTGCTCAGGGTCACAGTGCGGTACTGCCTCTCCCCAGGGGCCCAGCCAGGGCGGAAACTTCTGCCCAAAGGCTCTACTGGTGCAGGGCTGTCACAGGTCAGACTGCAGGAGTGAACTTGAGGAGCAAGCCTCTCTCGCCTTCCAGGAAACCGAAGACCCCAAACAGAAACTCAGGGTTCTGGCTGCCAACCCTGGAACCCCACTACCACCTCTGCCAAGATCTAAGGCCACAGGAACCTGAACTGCACAGTTTCAATCTGAAATCAGAAAACAAGGTTGTCAGACTAGCAGAGGACTTGAACTGAAGGAGGGCTCACTGGATACTACCCGGTGCTGTCAGATTTGGCTGCCTTCCACTGCCAGTCTCTAGCCATCCTTCTTTCTCCTCTTTCTGCACACCTGAGGAGACTGCCCTCCAAACACCATTTGCCTCTAAGGACTCACCTGCCTAATGCCTCCAATAGCTACCACAATGTGAAAAAATTAGAAACCAGAAGGATTTTTAAAAGTACCGTATAACTGAAAACCCATTAGCCTATGTCCAAAAATCAATGAGTCAAAGGCTCAAGTTATGAAATACAGTTAGAAGATCATTAAAGTACTGCACATCATAATTTTGGAGGTAAATTGATAAACATAGTCAAATTTATAGATGTAGGAGCAACCGAAAATGAGGATGATTGAAAGCAAATTAGATGAGGCTTCAACTCAAAAATTAGAAAATCTAGGAAAATGAGAAAATTTTTTAATGAAATACTTTTCTAAAACTATGTAAGAAGGCAATAATTAACAGGAAAAATCAGTGAAATAGAGAAAGTAGAACATTAACAAAACTCAATCTATGTTTAAAAGACAACTAATATAGGCAATTCTCCAGTAAGATTCATCAAGAAAAAAATTCAAAATAAATAAGCAAAATTCAGAGTAAAAGAAAGAAAGCCACTACTTAAAGAGCAGTGATTCTTAGAATTGTAACTGAATCTTTTGATTACTAAAATTGGCCAGTAAGAAATAGAAAACGGGACTAGCTCAATAACCGTTAAAAATAATCAGATGATAGATGAAAACTTCTCTCTAAAAGAAGTCACCACCCAGATAGTCTACTTAAGCAATTTCAAGGAACATATAATAACCTACAGCTTCTATAGTTTGCCCTTGAAAACAGAAATAGAGACAAAGCTGCCACTAATTTTTGTAAGACTAAATATAACATTTATGACAAGAAATTAACATTATCAGTCATTCTCATTTGTGAATGTAATCAAAAAAATTCTAGGGGAAGATTAACTAAATGAGCCCAATGATAATTTGTAGAAACATCTGAATTGTATTGTTCTTGCAAATTGTATTAATTTTCTAAATTGAAAGAAGTTTCAAAGTTAGGTAACTCATTAATTAACCTAACTACACTAATTGATTAAAAGGGAAACACTATGTCATTATAAATCATATAAAAATAAAAGCATTCAATAAAATTTAACTTCTACTTACTTTTTCCTAAACCCTTAGCAAAGTAGACAGAGGGAATCTTATATGAATGTATTATATAGTAGTGAAAGTGTTAGTGATTCTGTTGTGCCCAACTCTTTGCAACCCCATGAACTGTAGCCCACTAGGCTTCTCTGTCCATGGAATTCTCCAGGCAAGAAAACTGGAGTGAGTAGCCATTCCCTTCTCCACAGTATCTTCCTGACCCAGAGATCACACCTGGAGTTCCGTTATTGCAGGCAGATTCTTTACCATTTGAGCCACCAGAGAAGTTGTGTTAGTTGCTCAGTTGTGTTCAACTCCTTGCGATCCTATGGACTGTAGCCCACCAGGCTCCTTTGTTCATGGAATTCTCCAGGCAGGAATACTGTAGTGGGTTGCCATGCCCTTTTGAAGAGATCTTCCCAACCTAGGTATCAAACCTGGGTCTCCAGCATTGCAGGCAGATTCTTTACTGTCTGAGCCACCGAGGAGGCCCTTATGATATAGTAAATGACCAGCAAAAACATACTATAAATATCATGCATATTTCATGGAGGTTCTGCTCAATGCAGCAAGACAAAATAACCAAAAGACTTAAATATTCAAATAAAGAGTTAAAATGTCATTTGAAAAATATATGATCATGTGCACAGAAAAAAAACCAGTATATAAATGTCTAAAATTAATTACACTATAGCAATATATGAACCTCATCCCCCAAATTCAACAAAATTTACCTATACCAATAATTATCTTTTAAATAACATCTGTAGAGTGTCTAGGAAATAACCTAACAAAATATTTACAAAATAATTCTGAAAAACATGTAAATATCATTAAATGACATTTAGTAAGACACACAAATATACCAAAATAAAGAAATACTGTGTGCTTAGACATTCAGTCATGTCTGACTCTTTGTGACCCCATGAACAGTAGCCCACCAGGTTCCTCTGTCCATGGAATTCTCCAGGCAAGAATACTGGAGTGGGTTGCCATTTCTTTCTCCAAGAAATATTCTATACATATGAATAAATGAGTGAAGGTAGATAATGTTATTCATTCAGCAAAGTATTGAATTCCTGTTGTGTCAAACTCTCACCTAAGTTATAGAGTTAGAGCAGTGATAAAGAAAGTAAACTAAACTTCATATCCTTATAGAGTATACATAAGTATGTAATTACACAAAGCCTGTGACAACATTATAGATATGCCATTATCTGCCAAATTAGCTTACACATTCAATGGTAGTTGCAATAAAAATATTTTAAGAGTTTAAAGGAATTTATCACAAGAATACATTGTTGCAGTTTATATTTTACATGAATGGTGCCCTTTGGATTTGTGCAGTGGGACAATTGTAATTTGCAAATTTTAAAATTAATGCAGAAAAATATGTTTTAAAATAACTATGGTAATCCAGAAAAAGCAGAGCAAATAGAACTTAATTTAACAAGTTATTAGGATATTTTACAAGGCTATAGTAATTAAGGCAGTGTTGTAATAACAGAAAAAAAGATCTGTAATAACAGATCAAAAATCAGATCCACATATGCTCAGAGATTCATTATATATAACATATTCACTTTATACCAAGGTGACTGACAAATACAATAATTCAGACAACATGAAATATTGGAAAAGATGTATGATTATGAATCAGTGGAGGCACTTTGGGTTACAATTCAGTTCAGTTCAGTTCATTTCAGTCGCTCAGTCATGTCTTACTCTTTGCGACACCATGGACTGCAACAACCAGGCCTGCCTGTCCATTGCCATCTATCTACTATGAAGAGATGGGAGTGGATGGCATGGTCTTAGTTTTGTGAATACTGAGTTTTAAGCGAAAATTTTTATTCTCCTCTCACTGTAATCAAGAAGCCCTTTAGTTTTTCTTTACTTTCTGCCATACGGTTGGTGTCATCTGCATATCTGAAGTTATTGATATTTCTCCTGACAATCTTGATTCCAGCTTGTGCTTCAATAGCAGAGCATTTTTCATGACGAACTCTGCATAGAAGTTAAATAAGCAGGGTGACAATATACAGCCTTGACATAATCCTTTCCCAATTTGGAACCAGTCTGTTGTTCCATGTCCAGTTCTAACTGTTGCTTCCTGACCTGCATACAGATTTCTCAGGAGGCAGGTCAGGTGGTCTGGTATTCCCATCTCTTTCAGAATTTTCCACAGTTTTTTGTGATCCACACAGTCAAAGGCTTTGGCTTAGTCAATAAAGCAGAAATAGATGTTTTTTAAGCAGAAGTAGATGTTTTTTTGAAACTCTCCTGCTTTTTTGATGATGGCTACTTATAGATGTTGTCTACTTGTTCTGTCATTCCTCTGCCTTTTCTAAAACCAGCTTGAACATCTGGAAGTTCACGGTTCACATATTGTTGAAGTCTGGCTTGGGTAATTTTGAGCATTACTTTACTAGCATGTGAGATGAGTGCAATTGTGCAATACTTTGAGCATTCTTTGGTGTTGCCTTTCTTTAGGATTGGAATGAAAACTGACCTTTGCCAGTCCTGTGGCCAATGCTGAGTTTTCCAAATTTGCTGGCATATTGAGTGCAGCACTTTCACAGCATCATCTTTCAGGATTTGAAATAGTTCAACTGGAATTCCATCACCTCCACTAGCTTTGTTCGTAGTGATGCTTTCTAAGGCCCACTTGACTTCACATTCCAGGATGTCTGGCTCTAGGTAAGTGATCACACCAACGTGGTTATCTGGGTCATGAAGTTTTTTTGTGTGTAATTCTTCTGTGTATTCTTGCCACCTCTTTCTAATATCTTTTGCTTCTGTTAGGTCCATACCATTTCTGTCCTTTATTGAGCCCATCTTTGCATGAAACTTTCTCTTCATAGCTCTAATTTTCTTGAGGAGCTCTCTAGTCTTTCCTAGTCTATTAATTTCCTCTATTTCTTTGCATTTATCACTGAGGAAGACTTTCTTAACTTTCCTTGCTATTCTTTGGAACTGTGCATTCAAATTGGTATATCTTTCCTTTTCTCCTTTGCATTTTGCATCTTTTCTTTTCTCAGCTATTTGTAAGGCCTCCTCAGACAACCATTTTGCCTTTTTGCATTTCTTTTTCATGGGGATGGTCTTGATATCTGCTTCCTGTACAGTGTCACAAACCTCCGTCCATTTTTCTTCAGGCACTCTGTCTATCAGATCTAATCCCTTGAATATATTTGTCACTTCCACTGTATAATCATAAGGGGTTCGATTTAGGTCATCCCTGAGTGGTCTAGTGGTTTTCCCTACTTTCTTCAATTCAAGTCTGAAATTGGTAATATGGAGATCCTGATCTGAGCCACAGTCCTGTTTTTGCTACTGTATAGAGCTTCTCCATCTTTGGCTGCAAAGAATATAATCAATCTAATTTTGGTATTGACCATCTGATGATGCCCATATGAAGAGTCTTCTCTTTTTTTGTGGGAAGAGAGTATTTGCTACGACCAGTGCATTCCTTTGGCAGAACTCTGCCCTGCTTCATTCTGTACTCCAAGGCCAAATTTGCCTGTTACTCCAGGTATCTCTTGACTTCCTACTTTTGCATTCCAGTCCCCTATAATGAAAAGGATATCTTTTTTTGGTGTTAGTTCTAGAAGGCCATTTAGGTCTTCATAGAACTGTTCAACTTCAGCTTCTTTAGCATTACTGGTCAGGGCATAGACTTGGATTACTCTGATATTGAATAGTTTGCCTTGGAAATGAACAGAGATCGTTTGGTCATTTTTGAGATTGCATCCAAGTATTGCATTTTAGACTATGATGGATACTCCATTTCTTCTAAGGGATTCTTGCCCACAGAAGTAGACATTATGGTCATCTGAACTAAATTCACCCATTCCAGTCCATTTTAGTTTGCTGATTCCTAAAATGTCAACATTTCACTCTTGCCATCTCCTGTTTGACCACTTCCAATTTGCCTTGATTCATGGACCTAACATTCCAGGTTACTATGCATTATTGCTCTTTACAGCATCAGACTTTACTTTCATCACCAGTCACATCCACAACTGGGTGTTGTTTTGCTTTGGCTCCATCTCTTCATTCTTTCTGGAGTTATTTCTCCGCTGATCTCCAGTAGCATATTGAGCACCTAACGAAAGGGAGTTCATCTTTCAGTGTCCTATCTTTTTGCCTTTTCATACTAATCATGGGGTTCTCAAGGCAAGACTGAAGTGGATTGCCATTTCCTTCTCCAGTGGGCCACATTTTGACAGAACTCTCCACCATGACCTGTCCATCTTGGGTGGCCCTACATGACATGGCACATAGTTTCATTGAGTTAGACAAGGCTGTGGTCCATATGATCAGATTGGTTAGTTTTCTGTGATTCTGGTTTTCAATCTGTCTTCCCTCTGATGGAGGAGGATAAGAGGCTTATGGAAACTTCCTGATGGGGGAGACTGACTGAGGGGGTCTTCTTCTGATGGGCTCAGTAAATCTTTAATCCAATTTTCTGATGATGGATGGGACTGTGTTCCCTTCCTATTGTTTGAACTGAAGCCAAAGTATGGTGGAGGTAATGAATTAATAGCAATCTCCTTCAAAATGTCCTGTGCAGGTCCTTCTTCACTCAGTGCCCCCAACCCTGCAGCAGGCCACTGCGAACCCATGCCTCTGCTAGAGACTCCTGGACATTCACAGGCAAGTCTGGGTCAGTCTCTCGTGGCTTGATCAATAAAAGGTTGATCACTATCAATGTTAAGTGAGAGGTCCAATGTGGGTTGCTATAGCCCTGTATTACCCTTTTTATTATAGGGGACTGGAATGCAAAAGTAGGAAGTCAAGAAACACCTGGAGTAACAACCAAATTTGGCCTTGGACTACGGAATGAAGCAGGGCAAAGGCTAATAGCGTTTTGCCAAGAGAACGCACTGGTCATGGCAAACACTCTCTTCCAATAACACAAGAGAAGACTCTACACATGGACATCACCAGATGGTCAACACTGAAATCAGATTGATTATATTCTTTGCAGCCAAAGATGGAAAAGCACTCTACAGTCAACAAAAATAAGACCAGGAGCTGACTGTGGCTCAGATCATGAACTCCTTATTACCAAATTCATACTTAAATTGAAGAAAGTAGGGAAAACCACTAGACCATTCAGGAATGACCCAAATCGAATCCCTTATGATTATACAGTGGAAGTGAGAAATAGATTTAAGGGCCTAGATCTGATAGATAGAGTGCCTGATGAACTATGGACTGAGGTTCGTGACATTGTACAGGAGACAGGGATCAAGACCATCCCCAAGAAAAAGAAATGCAAAAAAGCAAAATGGCTGTCTGGGGAGGCCTTACAAATAGCTGTGAAAAGAAGAGAAGCGAAAAGCAAAGGAGAAAAGGAAAGATATAAGCATCTGAATGCAGAGTTCCAGAGAATAGCAAGAAGAGATAAGAAAGCCTTCCTCAGCAATCAATGCAAAGAAATAGAGGAAAAGAACAGAATGGGAAAGACTAGAGATCTCTTCAAGAAAATTAGAGATACCAAGGGAATATTTCATGCAAAGATTGGCTCAATAAAGGACAGAAATAGTATGGACCTAACAGAAGCAGAAGATATTAGAAAGAGGTGGCAAGAATACACAGAAAAACTACACAAAAAAGATCTTCATGACCCAGATAATCACGATGGTGTGATCACTAATCTAGAGCCAGACATCCTGGAATGTGAAGTCAAGTGGGCCTTAGAAAGCATCACTACGAACAAAGTTAGTGGAGGTGATGGAATCCCAGTTGAGTTATTTCAAATCCTGAAAGATGATGCTGTGAAAGTGCTGCAATCAATATACTAGCAAATTTGGAAAACTCAGCATTGGCCACAGGACTGGCAAAGGTCAGTTTTCATTCCAACTTCAAAGAAAGGCAATGCCAAAGAATGCTCAAATTACCGCACAATTGCACTCATCTCACACGCTAGTAAAGCTCAAAATTCTCCAAGCCAGGCTTCAGCAATACATGAACCGTGAACTTCCAGATGTTCAAGCTGGTTTTCGAAAAGGCAGAGGAACCAGAGATCAAATTGCCAACATCCTCTGGATCATGGAGAAAGCAAGAGAGTTCCAGAAAAACATCTATTTCTGCTTTATTGACTATGCCAAAGCCTTTGACTGTGTGGATCACAATAAACTGTGGAAAATCCTGAGAGAGATGGGAATACCAGACCACCTGACCTGCCTCTTGAGAAATCTGTATGCAGGTTCAGGAAGCAACAGTTAGAACTGGACATGGAACAGACTGGTTCCAAATAAGAAAAGGAGTACATCAATGCTGTATATTGTCACCCTGCTCATTTAACTTATATGCAGAGTACATCATGAGAAATGCTAGGCTGGAAAAGCACAAGCTGGAAACAAGATTGCCAGGAGAAATATCACGTACCTCAGATATGCAGATGATACCACCTTTATGGCAGAAAGTGAAGAGGAACTCAAAAGCCTCTTGAAAGTGAAAGTGGAGAGTGAAAAAGTTGGCTTAAAGCTCAACTTTCAGAAAACGAAGATCATGGCATCCAGTCCCATCACTTCATGGGAAATAGATGGGGAAACAGTGGAAACAGTGTCAGACTTTATTTTTTTTGGGCTCCAAAATCACTGCAGATGGTGATTGCAGCCATTAAATTAAAAGACGCTTACTCCTTGGAAGAAAAGTTATGACCACCTTGATAGCATATTCAAAAGCAGAGACATTACTTTGCCAACAAAAGTCTGTCTAGTCAAGGCTATGGTTTTTCCAGTGGTCATGTATGGGTGTGAGAGTTGGACTGTGAAGAAAGCTGAGCACTGAAGAATTGATGGTTTTGAACTGTGGTGTTGGAGAAGACTCTTGAGAGTCCCTTGGACTGCAAGGAGATCCAACCAGTCCATTCTAAAGGGGATCAGTCCTGGGTGTTCATTGGAAGGAATGATGCTAAAGCTGAAACTCCAGGACATTGGCCACCTCATGCAAAGAGCTAACTCATTGGAAAAGACTCTTTTGCTGGGAGAGATTGGGAACAGGAGGAGAAGGGGACGACAAAGGATGAGATGGCTGGATGGCATCACCGACACGATGGACGTGAGTCTGAGTGAACTCTGGGAGTTGGTGATGGACAGGGAGGCCTGGCATGCTGCGATTCATGGGGTCGCAAATAGTCAGACATGACTGAGTGACTGAACTGAACTGAACTGAACTGAGTAATGTCTTTAATGCAGCAAATCTACTATTGGATTGCTAAAACAGGGATCAGCTTTACTTTTCCTCCATGTGGGAAATCGGGTTTTTCTAACACCATCGCTAAACCATCCCTTCCCCTTGCTTTGTGGTCACTTTTATTATGCCTCATATTCCCAGAATACAAACAGATTTCATAGGAGGACCTCATAATGGTGAAATATTTTTACCAATACACTAACTGTGACTATTGAGTAAAGGAAATCAATTAGCCTATATTCATTTCACTTTCATTGTTTGGTGTTCAACCTTACTTAAGTTATAAAAATTGCATTTTATCATGTAGTATGTAATTAGTAGCTAACTGCTTCATTCTTCAAATTTGCTCACTTTTTCAAACCTCCAGACTTCTTTGTAACACTTCCCCTTAGTAAAGACTGGTTTGTCCAGCCTCTGCAGCAGTTTTTCAAAGCCTATACATTTCTTCACAACTTCATTAACTTGCTCTGTTGATGTAAAACATCAGTCTTCCTGAGCTAAATTGTGTGACTTCTGTTTTAAGAAGAGCTTCATGAAGTGAAAGTAAAAAATGCTATGCAGTATGCATAATAATGTATGGGTAATCAATATCATGCTTCAAGAAATAAAGTAATTACTGGAGGAGTTAGGAACCAGAGCCTACCTCTTCCATAAATAGCATTGTCCAAATCACTTGAGGCTTTGTGTATAAATGTGTGTGTGTTTAAGTATGAGTGTTTATGTGTGTTTATGTGAGGGAAAGAGACAAATCATGTATATTATTAGAGGCCATGAAGTGAGACACAATATGCTACTTCCTCCTAAACTTCTGAAATCAGCCAGTAGAAGACATAAGAGCCTAGAATGCATAAGGTTATATTCTCTATGAGCATAATAAATCCCAGATTTTCACAGTTCATCCATGCCACATTGCTCACTAGAGAATAATCTCCCCTGAGGCTCTACCTAGGTCAAAAATGCCAACTGGCATTTATAAAAGAGACTGCTTTGAGAATTCCTCTTGCAAAACAGTCATTTTTCCCTCTTGTGGTTTGGGTACATTTGACAGTTTGAGAGTGAATCTAACATTTCAACTGTACCACTACTGTGTAAAATACTATAAAAACCAAATAAAACCACTTTTGCCAAGATATTCTGTATAATGCAAACCTACTTCATTTAATGCTAATTCAACTATATGTGTGTGTGTGTGTGTGTGTATGTGTACACATGAACCACTTATATGACAAAGTTCTTTAGATAGAATTGTTTTGAAATCTAATTCTAACAGGATCAAGGCTTTTCACCAACAGTGTGGGCTAGTAATAGCCCATTCAGAAGCAGGCATGGATTATTGACATAATTTCAAAAATATTAATAAAAATCATATTTATCTAATAAAAGGTTTACCCTTATGGCAGAAAGTGAAGAGGAACTAAAAAGCCTCTTGATGAAAGTGAAAGTGGAGAGTGAAAAAGTTGGCTTAAAGCTCAACATTCAGAAAACGAAGATCATGGCATCTGGTCCCATCACTTCATGAGAAATAGATGGGGAAACAGTGGAAACAGTGTCAGACTTTATTTTGGGGGGCTCCAAATTCACTGCAAATGGTGACTGCAGCCATGAAATTAAAAGACGCTTACTCCTTGGAAGAAAAGTTATGACCAACCTAGGTAGCATATTCAAAAGCAGAGACATTACTTTGCCGACTAAGGTCCGTCTAGTCAAGGCTATGGTTTTTCCAGTGGCCATGTATGGATGTGAGAGTTGGACTGTGAAGAAGGCTGAGCACCGAAGAATTGATGGTTTTGAACTGTGGTGTTGGAGAAGACTCTTGAGAGTCCCTTGGACTGCAAGGAGATCCAACCAGTCCATTCTGAAGGAGATCAGCCCTGGGATTTCTTTGGAAGGAATGGCGCTAAAGCTGAAACTCCAGTACTTTGGCCACCTCATGTAAAGAGTTGACTCATTGGAAAAGACTCTGATGCTGGGACGGATTGGGGACAGGAGGAGAAGGGGACGACAGAGGATGAGATGTCTGGATGGCATCATGGACTCGATGGATGTGAGTCTGAGTGAACTCCGGGAGTTGGTGATGGACAGGGAGGCCTGGTGTGCTGCGATTCATGGGGTCGCAAAGAGTCGGATATGACTGAGCTACTGAACTGAACGGAAGTAATAAAAGGTTATGGAACAGCTTAAAACTTAAATGGGTTTTATTTTTGGATTATATGAACTCAGTGTACATTCTATCTTCCCTGCTAGACTATAAACTCCCTGAAGGCCAGGACTATACTTTCTTAACCCTTATATTCTCAGTGCCTGACATGTTACAGACAATCAAATTACTCAATCTATTAATATTGATCAAAAGCTCTCATTGGCAGTTTGATATTTTATTGATGACAAAACTATGAAGACTACAAATTAATGATTACTTAATAAAGATAGTTTGTCTGAGAGAGAGAGTCCACTGAAGAAGGGTATTAACTTTTTAAAGTTACGAATCATTAAATTATACTAATCACTGATTCTCCCTAACTTTAGATTTCTCCAGTGTGGGAGGTGAATACTGAATTCCACAGAACATAAAATGGACTTAAAAGTATAACAAACATGGTTTCTTTAAAATGTGGTCTTGTTTTCTTGATAGTTGACCTTGATAGTTGTGAGGATTTGTGTAGAAATTGGAAAATGATGAAATAATAAGAAAATTTTATGATCTAAGTCCTATAGGCCCCTTAAATTCCAACACAATTGCTCCTAAGACTGTGTTCTTTTAGGGTCCAGTTCACCATTTACTTTAAATGACACCCATATATCCAATGTTGGACAGCTGATTATTCCTCCCCAGAGTTGAAATTATTTGCTTCTTCTCTGGCAATGCTGTTGCTCCTGCTAAGTTGCTTCAGTTGTGTGCAACTCTGTGCGACCCTATAGACAGCAGCCCACAGGCTCCTCTATCCCTCGGATTCTTCAGGGATAGAACACTGGAGTGGGTTGCCATTTCCTTCTCCAATGCATGAAACTGAAAGTGAAGTCTCTCAGTCGTGTCTGACTCTTAGCGACCCCATGGACTGCAGCCTACAAGGCTCCTCCACTATCATAACACAAAGTTTAAAATGTTATGGCATTTTTCAAATCAAAACTATAATGAGGTACCACCTCATACCAGTTAGAATGGCCATCATCAAAAAGTCTACAAATAACAAATGCTTAAGAGGGTGTGAAGAAAAGGAAGCCCTCCTATACTGTTGGTGGGAATATAAGTTGGAACCACTATGAAAAACACTATGGAAGTACCTCCAAAAACTAAAAGTATAAGTATTCCTGGGCATGTGCTGTGCTGTGCTTAGTTGCTCAGTTTTGGTTTTTTTTTTTTTCAACTCTTTGCAACCCCATGGCTGCAGTCTGCCAGGCTTCTCTGTCCATGAGGAGTCTCCAGGCAAGAATACTGTAATGGGTTGCCATGCCCTCATCCAGGGGATCTTCCCAACCTGGGAGTGAACCCAGGTATCCCATATTACAGGTGGATTCTTTACCATCTGAGCCACTAGGGAAGCCCAGAAACACTGGAGTGGGTAGCCTATCCCTCCTCCAGGGGATCTTCCCAACTCAGGATTCAAACCAGGGTCTCCTGCATTTCAGGCAGATTCTTTACAACCTGAGCTACCAGGGAAGTCACACTCCTGAGCATATATCCACACAAAACTCTTAATTCAAAAAGATGCATGCACCCCTATGTTCATAGCAGCACTACTTATGATAGCCAAGACATGGAAACAACCTAAATGTCCATCAATAGATGGACAGGTAAAGAAGATTTGGTACATATACACAATGGGATATTACTCAGACATAAGAAATAATGAAATAATGGTATTTTCAGCTACATGGATGGACCTAGAGATTATCATACTAAGTGAAGTAAGTCAGAAAGAGAAAACAAGTACCTTGTGATATCACTTATATGTAGAATCTAGAACATGACACAATTAAACTTATTTACAAAACAGAAACAGATTCAGACATTGAGAACAGGTTTGTGGTTGCCATGGGGTTGGGTGGTGAGTGACAGATGGATTGGGAGTTTGGGATTAGCAGATGCAAATTAGTATATATAGAACAGATAAACAACAAAGCCCTAAGGCACAGCACAGTATTTAATATTTAAATATTAATATTTATCAATATTTAATATCCTGAGGAAAACTACAATGGAAAAGAATATGAAAAATCATATATATGTATATATATATGAATCACTCTGCTGTACACTAGAAACTAATACAACACTGTAAATCAACTATACTTATTTCAGTTTTTTAAAAAGGTATTACATTTTTTAAAAAAAGAATAATATACAATACTAGGGGTAACTAATTATACCCAGAAATTCTTCACCAGAAATTAAATCTGTTTTACACCATCACCAATAGGCTGCTAAACTATAATTGCTATCAAAAAGTCAAATATCTTGAGGGAATGTACCAGGCAGTCCAGGTGGAGTGGCAGCAAGAGAATGAAAGTGAAAGTCGCTCAGTCGTGTCAGATTCTTTGTGACTCCACATGGAATTCTCCAGGCCAGAATACTGGAGTGGGTAGCCTTTCCCTTTTTCAAGGGATCTTCCCAACTCAGGGATCGAATGCAGGTCTCCTGCATTGCAGGCTGATCTTTACCAGCTGAGCCACAAGGGAAGTTGGAGAATACTGGAGTGGGTAGCCCATCCATGATCCAGCGGATCTTTCCAACCCAGGAATCGAACCAGGGTCTCCTGCATTGCAGGCAGATTCTTTACCAGCTGAGCCATCAGGGAAGCCAACAAGAGGATATGCTAGGGTAAACATCATAAGTTGTTTGTTGTTCAGTCACTCAGTTATTTCCAACTCTTTGTGACCCCATACTGCAGCATGCCGTTTCCCTGTCCTTCACTATCTTCCAGAGTTTTCTCAAACTCAAGTCCATTGAGTCAGTGATACCATCCAACCTTCTCATTCACTATCACCCCTTTCCCCTCCTGCTGTCAGTCTTTACCACCATCAGGGTCTTCTCCAATGAGTCAGCTCTTCAGATCAGGGGCCCAAAGTATTGGAGCTTCAGCTTCAGCATCAGTCCTTCCAATTGATATTCAGGGTTGATTTCCTTTAGGATAGACGTGTTTGATCTCCTTGCTGTCCAAGGGATTCTCAAGAGTCTTCTCCAGCACCACAATTTGAAAGCATCAACTCTTCAGCACTCAGTCTTTGTGGTCCAACTTTCACATTTATACATGACAAGTGGAAAAACCATACCTTTGACTAGACAGATCTTTATCAGCAAAGTGATGTCCCTGCTTTTTAACACACTGCGTAGGTTTCAGTTCAGTTCCGTTCAGTTCAGTCCCACATTCATGTCCGACTCTTTGCAGCCCCACAGAATGCAGCAAACCAGGCCTCCCTGTCCATCACCAACTTCCGGGGCTTATTCAAACTCATGTCCATTGAGTTGGTGATGCCATCCAACCATCTCATCCTCTGTCATCCTCTTCTCCTCCTGCCTTCAATTTTCCCAGCATCAGGGTCTTTTCAAATGAGTCAGTTCTTAACATCAAGTGGCCAAAGTATTGAAGTTTCAGCTTCAGCATCAGTCTTTCCAATGAATATTCAGGACTGATGTCCTTTAGGATGGACTGGTTGGATCTCCTTGCAGTCCAAGGGACTCTCAAGAGTCTTCTCCAACACCACAGTTCAAAAGCATCGGTTCTTCAGGGCTCAGCTTTCTTTATAGTCCAACTCTCACATTCATACATGACCACTGGAAAAACCATAGCTTTGACTAGACAACTCTTTGTTGGCAAAGTAATGTCTCTGCTTTTTAATATATTGTTTAGGTTGGTCATAACTTTTATTCCAAGGAGCAAGTGTCTTTAAATTTCATGGCTGGAGTCACCATCTGCATTAATTTTGGAGCCCCAAAAAATAAAGTCTCTCACTGTTTCCATTGTTTCTCCATCTATTTGACATGAGGTAATTGATGCTTTTGAACTGTGGTGTTGGAGAAGACTCTTGAGAGTCCCTTGGACTTCAAGGAGATCCAACCAATCCATTCTGAAGGAGATCAGCCCCGGGATTTCTTTGGAAGGAATGATGCTAAAGCTGAAACTCCAGTACTTTGGCCATCTCATGTGAAGGGTTGACTCATTGGAAAAGACTTTGATGTTGGGAGGGATTGGGGGCAGGAGGAGAAGGGGACGACAGAGGATGAGATGGCTGGATGGCATCTCTGACTCGATGGACATGAATCTGAGTGAACTCCAGGAGTTGGTGATGGACAGGGAGGCCTGGCATGCTGCAATTCATGGGGTCGCAAAGATTCGGACACTACTGCATAGTCATGCAGTTTAGTTCAGTCCAGTCAACTGAATTGAACTTCTTTGTGATTGGAATGAAAACTGACCTTTTCCAGTCTGTGGCCACTGTTGAGTTATCCAAATTTGGTGGCATACTGAGTGCAGCACTTTCACAGCATCACCTTTTAGGATTTGAAATAACTCAACTGCAATTCCACCACTCCCACTAGCTTTGACTGTAGTGGTGCTTCCTAAGGCCCACTTGACTTCACATTCCAGGATGTTTGGTTTTAGGGGAATGATTATACCACTGTGATTCTCTGGGTCATGAAGATCTTTTTTGTGTAGTTCTTCTGTGTATTCTTGCCACCTCTTCTTAATATCTTCTGCTTCTGTTAGGTCCGTACAATTTCTGCCCTTTATTGAGCCCATCTTTGCATGAAATGTTCCCTTAGTATCTCTAATTTTCTTGAAAAGATCTCTAGTCTTTCCCATTCTATTGTTTTCCTCTATTTCTTTTCATTGATTATTGAGGAAGTCTTTCTTATCTCTTGCTATTCTTTGGAACTCTGCATTCAAATGGATATATATTTTCTCCTTTGCCTTTCACTTCTCTTCTTTTCACAGCTATTTGTAAGGCCTCCTCAGGAAACCATTTTGCCTTTTTGCCTTTCTTTTTCTTGGGGATGGTTTTGATACCTGTCTCCTGTACAATGTCACGAACCTAATCCATAGTTCTTTAAACACTTCGTCTATCAGGTCTAATCCCTTGAATGTATTTGTGACTTCTGCTGTATAATCATAAGGGATTTGATTTAGGTCATACCTGAATGTTCTAGTGGTTTTCCCCACTTTCTCCAATTTAAGTCTGAATTTGGCAATAAGGAGTTCATGATCTGAGCCACAGTTAGTCCCAGTCTTTTTTTGCTGACTGTATAGAGCTTCTCCATCTTTGGCGGCAAAAAACATGATCAATCTGTTTTCAGTGATGACCATCTGGTGATGTCCATGTGTAGAGTCTTCTCTTGTATTGTTGGAAGATGGTGTTTGCTATGACCAGTGTGTTCTCTTGGCAAAACTCTGCCCTGCTTCATTCTGTACTCCAAGGCCAAATTTGCCTGTTACTCCAGGTATCTCTTGTCTTCCTACTTTTGCATTTCAGTCTGCTATAATGAAAAAGGCATCTTTTTGGGGTGTTAGGTCTAGAAGGTCTTGTAGGTCTTCATAATACCATTCAACTTCAGCTTCTTCAGCATTACTGGTCAGGGCATAGACTTGGATTACTCTGATATTGAATAGTTTGCCTTGAAAATGAACAGAGATCATTCAGTCATTTTTGAGATTGCATCCAAGTATTGCATTTTAGACTCTTTTGTTGGCTATGATGGCTACTCCATTTCTTCTAAGGGATTCTTGCCCACAGTAGTAGATATTATGGTCATCTGAACTAAATTCACCCATTCCAGTCCATTTTAGTTTGCTGATTCCTAAAATGTCAACATTCACTCTTGCCATCTCCTGTTTGACCGTTTCCAATTTGCCTTGATTCATGGACCTAACATTCCAGGTTCCTATGCAATATTATTCTTACAACATCGGACTTTACTTCCATCACCAGTCACATCCACGACTGGGTGTTGTTTTTGCTTTGACTCCATCTCTTCATTCTTTCTGGAGTTATTTCTCCATTGATCTCCAATAGCATATTGGGTACCTACCGACCTGGGGAGTTCATCTTTCAGTGTCTTATCTTTTTTGCCTTTTCATACTAATCATGGGGTTCTCAAGGCAAGAATACAGAAGTGGTTTGCCATTTCCTTCTCCAGTGGGCCACGTTTTGTCAGGATTCTCCACCAGGACCTGTTCATCTTGGGATACAATATGGCTCATAGTTTCATTTGAGTTAGACAAGGCCATGTGATCAGATTGATTAGTTTTCTGAGATAATGATTTTCAGTCTGTCTGTCCTCTGATGGAGAAGGATAAGAGGCTTATGGAAACTTCCTGATGGGAGAGACTGACTGAGGGGGAAACTGGATCTTGTTCTGATAGGTGGAGCCATGCTAGTAAATCTTTAATCCAATTTTCTGATGATGGGTGGGGCTGTGTTTGCTCCCTGTTATTTGACCTGAGGCCACTTCAAAAGGTCCCCTCCAGTCCTTCTGCACTCAGTGCCACCAGCCCTGCAGCAGGCCACCGCTGACCCACGCCTCTGCCAGAGACTCCTGGACTCTCATGGGCAAGTCTGGGTCAGTCTCTTGTGGGGTCACTGCTCCTTTCTCCTGGGTCCTGGTGCACACAAAATTCTGTTTGTGCCCTCCAAGAGTCTATCTCCCCAGTCCCATGTAAGTTCTGGCAGCTCTATAGTGGGATTAATGGCAACCTCCTCCAAGAGGGCTTATGCCATACTCAAGTCTGCTGCATCCAGAGCCCCTGTCCCTGTGGGCTGTCCACTGCTGACCATCCTGTCTGACCACCATGCCATCTTGCTGACCATCAGTGCCTACCATCCTGCTGGGGCTTCTCTCTCCTTGGACATTGGGTATCTCCTCACAGTCACTCCAGTGACTCCAGCAGCAGCTGGAGCACGCAGCTGCGTAGCTCTGGAGTGACTGTCTGAAAGTGAAAGTGAAGTTGCTCAGTCCTGTCTGACTCTTTGCGACCCCATGGACTGTAGCCTACCAAGCTCCTAAGTCCATGGAATTTTCCAGGCAAGAGTACTGGAGTGGGTTGCTGTTTCCTTCTCCAGGGGATCTTCCCAACCCAGGGATCGAACCCAGGTCTCCTGCACTGCAGGCAGATGCTTTACTGTCTGAGCCACCAGGGAGAGACTGTCTAGGTTTAAGTAAATTAATTCACAAAATAATGCAGTGTAACATGTAGTCAAAATATCACTACACAGAAGAGAATATCATAGATAGGACTGGAAAAAAATATGTTAATTTTCCAGTCTCAGCTGCCAGGCATTAAAAAATGTAGAACATTTCTATCATCTAGGAAGTAGTCTTCTTCACAAATTGTCCTCAAAAAGAACACAACCACTGGCACATGGAAGCAATTCAACAAAAGTTTATTAAAGATATAAGGTCAAAGTTGGCCAAGTTCTCATCTGTTAACAGTGTGTCTTCCATTTACTTGGAGTCCTAAAAATAAAACCCTGTTTGCTAAGTAGAGAACAAAGTCAGGGCAGGGGTGGGAGGCAGAAATGAGTAGAAGGATATAGATCCCTATTCCCCAAACCACACTAATCTCTACACTTTTCTACCTTCTCTCAGTAAATTCCATTGAGAAAGTTTCCTCTATGCTTAGACTTTTTGATATTTGCACTTCATTGACTAAATAATTCTCTCTCTTGATGTCAGATTAAAAATCTGATAAAATGAGGGACAATAAGCATGATTATTATTAGACTCTTCATATAAAAATTTATATAAAAACGCTGAATATGGGTTTTTTAATGACTCTGACTCTGTAAAAAAGAAAGGGTGGGGGGGTGTCAGGGGGAGAGAGAATGTAAATTGAATAATACTTACTCTCTTTCAAAATTTTCTTACTGGTTTTTTTTTGTTTTTTTTTTTTGTTTGTTTTTCTTGTAAAATCATTTTTGAGATGACTGTTAAAATATGGACTATCAAGTCATAGACTGTTCAGCTCATATCTTAATCTCTTTATTCTAGGAACTTGGAACTGACTCTGTGGCCAAGAAAGGAATTATAGTCTGGAAATACAATAAAAATTAGCAGAATTAATTATTGGAAGGATGGAAAACTAGGTCACACCAACATGCAGCATTTTAAAGGCCTAATTCAAGATAGTTATATACAAAACTTATTCTTTTATTAGCTTTTTTCAATTTTTTTAAATTGAAGTACAGTTGATTTACAATGCTGTATTAATTTCTGCTATACAGCAAAGTGATTCAGTTATGTACATTCTTCTTTATGTTATTTTCCATTATGGTTTATTACACGATATAAAATTTATTTTATATTGCTAAAAACATACTCACTGGCTGAAGCAAGACATTCACAATCTACAAGTAGGTGAATTTTCTTAAGTTTTCAAACTCATGCCTTACACAGGCAGACTACATTTTGCTTGTAAACCAAATCAGAATACACTTGATTCATGAATTTTGTACAGCTTTGTGATGGCACAGGCAGTACAGCAAATGTTATTTGGATGCTTAGGACATTTCAGTGACTCATGAAACTGCAAGGAAAAATTGGGACAGCTCTTGAAAGTCTGGGATATACAATCTCTATAACCATGGAAATTACAGAGTTAGAGGTCAAGGCAAGGAGAAGGAAAAGAAAAAAGGAAATTCAAGAGTCAGACTGCCTAGGAAAATGGTATTATTTTAAATATAAAGTTTTGAAACATCAAGATTTAGATATGGAAAGTCTTCAATGTACTGAATATGTACAATGAAATAATAATGTACTGAAAATGCCTTGTGAAAATTACAATAAGCCAAGTCAATTAGCAAAATATAACAAATGGGCAAGGAGATTTTTAACTAGGAACACTAATGTATTTTTACGGATAAAATGTTTGCCTAGTCAGGCAAATTCACTAAAGCAAGGCTATGTCACCTAGAGAAGAAAAGAAAGTGGCTAATGACAGAAAATGTAAATTAGCTAAAACAGGACATAAAATGGTATGTGCACATTCCCAAAGCAATACACTTTCTCCTCCTGCTTTGTTCCCTGCAAAAAATAAACAATTAGGAAATAAATTATTTAAAAGAGTTGCCTTAATCAGCTTGCCTCTGTGTGTGAGCATTCTAAGAGCTACTGGCCATCAGTGTCACTTCAGTCATGCCACCAATATATGCTTTTTTTTACCTTGCACTGATTGGAAGGGTTTTCTAATTTCAGTCACCAGTTAGTCTGCTCATTCAGGCATCCTCCTTCCATACGTGAATTCTTCCTTATTACAAGGTCACTTTCACCTTACATCTCTGCTTTCTATTTGGCTGTGAAATATCCAGGTGTTCTGGATTATTAAAATACACGCACAGCTTACACTGCTTGAGAAAGATTATATTCATTTTTCATGGGGTTTTACATCTCATAATAAGCTACTTGTGTGATGATCCATTTTCATTTTTAATTAGGATGTCCTCTGAATTCCCTTTTTGCTCCTACAGACAAAAAAAAAATTAATCAAGAAATATCTCTGTGAGCTCAGAAACAATTAAAATGCAATTCTTATAGGGGTGTTATCAAATCGAGAAAATCTGAAATGAGTTGTTTGGTGTTATCATAATCAAAGCCAAACTCTTACTCTACATGTAAAACATGTCTGATAAGCCTTATTACATAAAGTTAAAATAGTGTTTTTAAGAAAGAAAATGGATCTTTGAATCTGGTTATGGGGAGCTAGTATCAACTTAACAGGGTGTCAATTATAAACTAATGATGATGACAAGTGCTGTCTCGGAAGGGAGCAAATCCTGAGAAGTAATTGGATTTGCTAAATCCAGACTGGCTTTGGCTTTGGCTCTTGCACCTGCAATAAAAAAAGGACAGCTGTTCTGGACACCCACCCAGTAAATACTATTAAGCTTATTAACACAAACCTTTTGGCTATGATCAAGTGAAGTATCAGTTTAATCCATTATACCTTGTCTGTCAAGGGAGTCACTCCATCTTGCCCTGCTACTCAAGAGAGGTTGTAGGGTGGGATTTGGCAAGCCAACAAAACCTTTTCCATCTTTAACAGCTATGGGTTTATTTATGACCCAAGTGATAATGATAATAATACCTCGGATGAATAAACACCTCAGTCCTAAGGAGTTCAGAGAGCTCTGCTGATACTTATCTAATTAATCCTCACCACATGCTTGGTGAGTAGGCATGTGGCATTATCCCTGGTTTACAAATGAAGAAACTGGAGCCAAAGTGACTAGCCTGGTATCACTAAGTAAGCTTAGTGGAGAAAATAATACAGCCAAGAATTCTTATCTCTCAATGCAATCCTGTGATTAAAGTAGTAATTGTTGCAATTCTAAGGCTTCTGGTAAGAACTATATATATAACTGTGAAATATTACTACCTGGTAATTGCATGAGATTGCTCAGGGAGCATTAATCAATTAGAGTCAACTAATAAACAAGATAATGGGGAAAGGGGAAGTATTATATCCTCAAATGATCCATAAATTCCTTTTTATCCACATAGGCTGACCATTGTTTTTAGACCAACTTCCAACTGAATTCAAAGGGAGAAATGGGGCAATAACTTATGAAAACTTTTGAACATCATCCCAAAAGAACTGAAAGATAGCAGACAAATCTATACATCCTATGACTTGTTTCATGCTTGTTCTTTATGCCTCAGGATTTTATCACTTTAAAACTACATGGAGAGGCTTGCCAGTGGTCTAGAGGTAAAGAATCTGCCTACCAGTGCAGGAAACATGGTCTAGGAAGATTCCACTTGCCTCAGACAACTGAGCCCATGTGCCTGGAGCCTGAGTTCTGCCAGAAGTCACTACAATGTGAAGCTCTCGCCCTGCAAGGAAGAGTAGATCCTGCTTGCTCTAAGTAGAGAAAACCTGTGCTCAGCACCAAAGACCCAGCAAAGCTAAAAATAAAATAAAATAAGTCTTTGTAAAATATAAAACTACAGGGAAAAAAACAATGATTTTATCCATATTATTAAAAGATTATCATAATAAACAAAACAATCTGGCAGATGCTACCTGAAGCTTAAATTTTTTTTTAATCTCAGCTTAAAAAAAGATGATCACACATATTTAGCTTTGAGAATCAGATACAGAAAGTGTCATCAACCTTTCCTCAGCCTTATAGGGTCAATTGAGCAATCAGTAACCACCATTGGAGCTAGTCAACTGAATGGTAACATGATTCTGACTGCCTTCAAAGCAGTTAGATTTGACCAATTCCAAATAAGAAACCTATGAATATTTTTCTGGAGATATTTGTTGTCTCTTTTTGCAGCAGTGAGGATATTTCAATTTTTACCTTTGTACAGCTAGTAAAAGTTGTTCAGTTGTGTCAGACTCTTTGTGACCCCATGGACTGTAGCCTGCCCGACTCCTCTGTCCATGGAATTCTCCAGGCCAGAATACTGGAGGGGTTAGTCGTTCCCTTCTCCAGAGGATCTTCTCAACCCAGGGATTGAACCCAGATCTCCTGCACTGAAGGCAGAATCTTCACCATCTGAGCCACCAGGGAAGCCAGGACATCTCTCAATACCATAAAATAAGCAGCAATAGCAGAATTAGGTTGGAGTTCAGAAAGAGGATTTTGTTCACAGTCCAAAAGCCAGATGAACCATGATTTAACTTTGTTTGGGGCCTCTGTTCCTGAAAAAGAATCTTGAAGAAAATATGGAATTAATAGGAAATAGACATTCTTCTGTAACAGAAAACGTATCTAGCATAGAGCTAGTGGGGCTTCCCTGGTGGCTCAGCAGTAAAGAATCCACCTGCAATGCAGGAGACTCAGGTTCAATCCAAGATCACCTGGAGCAGGGCATGGCAACCCACTCCAATATTCTCACTTGGTGAATCCCATGGGCAGAGAAGCCAGGTGGCCTACAGTCCATAGGGTCGAAAAGAGTCGGATAGGACTGAAGTGACTTAGCATACACAGCATAGGGCTAGTAGCTAATTCTTCTTTTAAAAGAGTATTTTAGTTTTGAAATTCTGAAATCCTGGAGTCCCTGGACTGTCCATTTCAGGTACATTTCAATCAAAGAATACGACCTTTAATAAGACCATTATTAGTTAAATGTTGGGCTTTTGTTTCTGCCATCACCATGCAAATACAGTTTGGGATGTTATCTGAGTGTCACTTCTGAGTGCCTAATAATTATAAGTGGGAAAACAAGTGACATGAAATTTCATAAAGACATAACTAAGTCTCAAAAAAGGAGTTCAATTAATACCTTACTTTCTATCTCCTCCATTCCTTTTAAAAATCAAGATTTTGCACAGTGAATATGATCTTAGAGAACAAAGATTTTGACATTTATCCCCAGATAAATGATATGCATTTGCCTCCATGACCATTGGAACATCACTGAAACTCTTCACACCTCCTCCTGTCTGCAGGTAAGTGTCCAGAAAATGTAACTGCTTTTTACATCTGAAATCCAAAGGAGGCTGGTAAACCAAACAACTATTTTTTTTAAGTCACATCAATGAATGCATAGAAAAGAACCACAGACATAGGAAGAAGGAAGATCTGAGATAGTGAATGAGGGATGTTTGTCTTTTGTTTTGTTTTAAGTTACTGTCACTGGACAACTCTTTCAGAAATGGTTTTTGAAAAGCCAAAAGCAAAAATGTTTGAACAAAAGACAGGTAAGCTCCATACCTAAACTCAACACAGAATATTTGACCTTTAGTGTGCCTACTTATTTTATCAATATAACATATGCAAGCAATTCCAAATGCAAACTTCAAAATATTTGCATTTTACTAATGAAGTACTTGGGCTTCCCTGGTGGCTCAGCCATAAAGAATCCACCTGCAATGCAGAAGCCACAGGAGTCACGGGAAGTTCCTGCGTCAGAAAGATCCCCTGGAGGAGAGGACAGCAACCCACTCCAGTATTCTTGTCTGCAAAATCCAATGGACAGAGGAGCCTGGCAGTCTATAGTCCATGGGGTTGCAAAGAGACAGACATGACTAAAATGATGTAATACACACAGCCTAAAAAAGTACTTGAAAAATACACAGATTTCACAATTATATTGAAGTTAAAGAGATAAACTGTTTAATTAAAATATTTTGATTAAAAAATATGATGGTCTGCTTTTACGTAGTTACAGAACTACTATATAGAACCATTAAATAACATCATTATAATTTAAGTAGAAATATTAACAATTGAACACATATGTTTGTAGAAATTTGATGTGCAAATAATGAGAACTCAGAATTTGTTCAACTGTTAATAATTCTGTATGCATTATGATTGGTCTTCCCAGGTCTCGCAGTAGTAAAGAATCTGCCTGCCACTGCAGGAGATGCATGAGACCAGGGTTTGATCCCTGGAGGAAAGCATGGCAACCCACTCCAATATTCTTGCCTGGAGAATCCTATGGACAGAGGAGTCTGGTGGGCTATGGTCCATAGGGTCTAAAAGAGTCTAACACAACTGAAGCAACTTAGCAATGCATGCACACAACTGAATGAGCTCACCTAGAAGAAGGTCTGGAGAAAGAAGAGAGCAAAAACTAAACTCTGCCATTGCACATTTAGAGACTGGCACCAGGATGAACAGTCAATGAGGAGATTGAGGAAAAGCTGGCAGAGCTGCAAAAAAAAAAAAAAAAACTAGGAGAGTTTGGCTCTGTGTATTCAATAAAAGAAACATATTTTAAGTAGGAAAAGCACAGAAAATAGATCACCGACTTGACCAGATGGAAACTGACTGTTACATTCATTTTTAGTAGAGTTTCAGTAGAGACTAGTTGGAATGGGTTAAAGAGAGAATTGGAAATGGAAAAAATGAAGAAAGCAAGTAGTGAATTCTTGGAGCCTTTCTTTCAAAGAGATCAGAGCAATACGGCAACAGTTGAAGGACAATGGGTCAAGGGAAGATAATCGCAAATTTGCATGCTGATTAGAATTATTCAGGGGAGGAATAACTGGTTAAGGACAGAGAGGGAGAATAACCACCAGAGCAGAGCCCTTGAGTAGGCAGGAGCTGACGAAATGCTGTGCCTGGCCAGAGAGTTTGCCCACATACAATGACAGAGAGAAGCCATTGAACCCAACATGAGGAATGTCAAGGTGTGGGTTCACATCCAGGTATGTTTTGGAAATTTGTTGGAGAAGAAATAGGTTAGTTTTCTTTCTGAATGAAAGAAGAGGAGATGAAATTTGAGGTTTGAAGAGAGAGTGAGGGTGAGGTCATTACCACAACAAATAAGAAAGTAAAATTTTATTTTATGATATAATAAAAATGAGGTTCTCTTGGAACTTAATTCCCATTTGCAACATTTTTGTATGGCTAATTATTTCAAATAATGTCATTTGTAATAAAACCCAGATTTCCAGGAAATACAGCCTTGGTGTTATTCAAATAAGTGGAGTATTCCCTTCTCACAAAACTAATAATACTACACTAATGAAATTTTGCTAACAAACTCTACCATGTTGCTCATTATCTCCTATTAAGGGAGATATTATTGTATCTAATACCCTCTTTTTTATTAAGTAACTAAAACCCTATTAAATCACATAGTTTCCATTTTGAATTTTAAAAGTTTTAATTTTTCACACAAAAAGCAATTCCTTCATAGAAAGTAAGTTGGCAATGAAAGATTTCAATATGGTGAAAAACATTTCACTGTGTTCTAATACAGCAAGGAGAGGGAAAGAGGGCAAGCTTTTTTCATCTCTTTTTATCACTGTATTTTCTGGAAAACATATTCAGTGTAAATGTCAGGGAGCAAAATACCCAGGACAGAATTCCCTGTGTTAATAAAAGATTCAAATATACACATGAAAAGTTCAATTTATGTTTTAAAAGTTACTACTCTTTTATTATTATAATAATAGAATTTTATAAACACACAAACCAAAATAAATTCAACACAGAACTACTTCATAGATGTACTTGTTCTGTAAAAAATACTATATTATAATCTCATTTATGGCTCTAGTTTGAGTCATCTCATATACACGTTAGTGTTCTGTCCTCTTCCTACAATCACCACGGAATTATTTCAACCACAGAATATTGTTCAACTCTCTAGATTACATGCACACTCAGAAGGTGCAAAATCTAGAGTAATCCACACATTTAATTAGGACTCCTAACTGTAAACAGTTGCAGTTGCTTGGGTTTCCTAAACAGTAGGCTCCAAGACAGGATTTGCTGGGAGTGCTCTAGATATTAACACTTGGAGGGGAAAGAAAGGAAGAGGCTAGGTTACAGTACATTCTCAGCCAAGGCCTCATGGAAGCTCTAAAGCTAAGATGGCCCTTACAAATCATCCCCAGTGGGGAGAGGGAGTGAGGCCTTTGCTCTTTCTAGAACTTGATGTGGATATAAGTTGCCCCTGTGAAGGGGCGTCATTTATTTGATCAAGGCAGCTCTCTTTAGCTGACAACCATTCCCAGCAGAGATCTATCAGAAAGCAGCACTCCCAGAAGCTGAAGAAAAAGTCCTTCAGTCCTAAAGGAGGATCAGGGTACAATATATGGCCCCCCACAAGATCAAAGGTAATCTTTGCACCAATTAAGACGAGACACTACAGTTTTAAGTGACCATTTCAAGGTAAGGCTAAGGATCTAAAGGTCAGCACAGGGCATTAACTACAGCTTCAAAGATGATCAGGCTAGTAATTCTGCTGGCTCAGCAGCAAGATTTAATAATCTGGTGTTTCCCCTCCCCTCAGGAACCGAGAGCATTGAGGATTATAGGGTAACACTCCTCTATTGAGGATCTGGAGGATGTAGAGACTAGAAATAATGATATCATACAAACAGTAACAATAGCTAGAGTGGTGGGGTTAGTAAAACCACTTATCAAGTAACAAATACTTTCTACACGCCAGGCCTTGTATTAGAGATCCTAACTGAATTACAAAAAGTAAAATAATTTTCAAGACTCCCTGCTAATAAGGAACAGAGAAGTCACAGAAATACTAAAGGGTGAAGTAGACCACACATAAGTGGCAATGCATATATTGTATGTGTAATAGAAGCTTTGGTAAATCAGAGAAAGAGGATAACTAATACTCAATTCTGGTCAAATGTTACCATGTTGGAATGTGGGCCCAATATAACCAAATATACAAACTTTTTTAAGAGGAAAAATCTATAAGGTTATGTGAATTCACCTGTCTTTAGTGTTGGCTAATTTTTTTAATAAATAAATAATGCCTTGTGTTTCAAACAAAACACATCTGGAATAATATTCTGCTACTTCTGAAATAAAAAGAATTTATTCTTCAAAGTATCAATCTATTCTTGATTGTCTTGGTAGAATTATAACCTTCAAGCAAGAACCTTGCATATTGACTTGTATCCACCACCAATGGAATGAGACAAAAAGAAAAGAGGAGAAACAGGGAGCTTCAATGGTAAACCTTCAGTAAAAGCAAAACCACTGATGAGATCTCAGAGGCTGCCCAACTTTACTAGTCAAGAAGCATTGACATGGATGAACTTAGCTTTTAGCAGAAAATACCAGTTCACCAGCAGTGACACTGAAGAATAATGAATGCTGGTAGTAATTTTTTTAGTTGAAGACATTGTATCTATCATGAAAGGATATCATCTATGAGAAAGGAAAAAAAAACTTCAAGAGCAGCAGATCAGGCCATATGAGGATATGCTGCTTTGGATATGAAAAAGTGAAGTGAAAGTGTTAGTCACTCAGTCGTGTGCAACCCCAAGGATGGAGCCTGCCAGCCCCTCTGTCCATGGAATTCTCCAGGTAAGAATACTGGAGTGAGTAGCCATTTCCTGTTTCAAGGGATCTTCCAAACCGAGGATTGAATCCAGGGTTTCAATCAAATAATTACAAGCAGAATTGCAAGCAGATTCTTACAGTCTGAGACACCAGGGAAGCTTTGGATATAGTCGTAGAAATTGGTAGTAAGAATTGAAAACTGGGACATCTCTAGTGGCACAGTGGATAAGAATCTGCCTGCCAATACAGGGTACATGGGTTTGATCCCGGTCTGGGAAGATTCCACATGCCAAGAAGCAACTGAGCCTGTGTGACCCAACTACTGACCCCAGGCTCCAGAGCCTGTGAGCCACAACTACTGAAGCTTGCCTACTCTAGGGCCCGAGAGCCACAACTAATGAGTCCCTGTGCGACAACTACTGAAGCCTGTGCCCCCTAGAACCAACAAGTCGCAACCACTGCACCTATGTGCAGCAACTATTAAAACCTGAGTACTTGAGCCCGTGTTCCACAACAAAAGAAGCCATTGAAATGAAATGAGAAGCTTGCATAAAACTAGAGTAGCCACCACTCTCCACAACTAGAGAAAGCCCATGCAAGGAAACGAAGACCCAGCACAGCCAAAAATACAAAGAATTGAAAACTGGATTGTAGCCCTCTAAATTTAAACAATTAGGCTGAAAAAATCCTGGAGCAGCTGTCACTTGGAAAGTTCACTGAACATTGAATCCAGATGAATACCAGATGTTCATAGCTAACATGCAGGGTAGTTAGAGGTGGGAAACTAATGGGAGAAAAGCTCCTTGAATGGAGCCTGGACACAGGCTGTCATTTGATCAGAATTCATAAGTGGTATGAAACTTCCCTTGTGGCTCAGCTGGTAAAGAATCTGCCTGCATTGTGGGAGACCTGGGTTTTATCCCTGGGTTGAGAAGATCCCCTGGAGAAGGGAAAGGCTACCCACTCCAGTATTCTGGCCTAGAGAATTTCATGGACTGTATAGTCCATGGGGTCACAAAGAGTTGGACACGACCGAGTGACTTCCACTTTCACTTTCCTAAGTGGTATAAAACAGGGTACTTGTGGGAAAGAAAGGAGACTACCCTGAGCAGGAACAGAGGGATTAAAAATATGTCTACTGACTCATACCTCAAAACTTTGTGAAATGATAAAATCCTCCCCTTAGCATTTGAAGAGTTTTAGCATTATTATAAAGGAAAGCAATAAATGAGTTCACTAAACTACTAGCAGAAGTTAATACCAATTAGCTGTTAACCACCCTCTGCTAGAAACTTCTGAGCACTTCCAGAAAAAAATGAGACATGAAATAGATACATTTTAAGTCCACAAAATGGTTAGGAGGTAGGAGTTTTGCCCCAGCAATAGGAGGCCCTAACCACTCTGGTTATATTATTGAGACATGACGAATTTGGGCTTAGTGTGGTTGAAAAATTGAAGGAACTGAAAACACCAATGGCCAGCTTCACTTATTGATAATATTGCTCGGGGATAGTCCAAGTCAAGCAATCCCTTTCAATAGACCTACTCGATAGATCAAAAAGTACATGAATCTCCAGGGACACTTCATCATTTTTAAGAAGCTCTACCTCTAAAAGATGGGATTACCAGGTAGCACTAGTGGTAAAGAACCTACCTGTCAATGCAGGAAATGTAAGAGACGTGGGTTTGATTCCTAGGTTGGGAAGATCCCCTAGAGAAGGGCATGGCAACCCACTCCAGTATTCTTGCCTGGAGAATCCCATGGACAGAGGAGCCTGCTGGGCTACAGTCCATAGGGGTGCAAAGAGTCAAACACAACTGAAATGACTTAGCAGGCACACACCTCTAAAAGATATACTGACATATACTAGAGATATTGAACCCTAGACTGAAGTGAAGATACCTGGATTCTAGTCCCCTCTACCACTCACTAGCCATGTGACTTTGAGCAACTAACTTAATTGTGATTCTTAGCATCTTTTTCTGTAAAAAGAAGATAATTACACCTGCCTGACTTTCTCACAGTTATTAATGAAGATTTTGTTAAATAATAAATTCAAATACCTTAGGAAACTATAAAATTCTGTTACCAGTGTGTCATTCTAACAGTTACATTCCTATAAAATCAATTTTTTTGATACTGTCATTCAAACATTCAAAAGCTGTCCATTGTCTAGAGAAAAAAGGCATCTTGAACAGACCTATTCACATTTTTGGCTCCAACAATTCACTTCTGAATTCTCCATACTAGCAAACAAATCCTACATTCTTCTGACCTAGTACTTCTATTCAATCTATACTCTTAATCTCGGGAAATAAAAGTCCTTCAAGAAAGAATTCAGGTTTGACTGTCTTCTCAGATGAACCCAGTTCATAACAATCTCCTTTCATTGACCTCCAACATCCCTTACTACTAATATCACTAATTTGGTAATTCATCATTTTCTAGTTTATCATTTTTCTAATACTGTTGCACACTTTTATCTCATAATATAATTAAAACCTCCCTCTTCTTGTGTCTTATCTCCTCAACTAGACTACCCACAAATAGAAGACACAGGGACTGTACTTTTGACGTGTTTACATTTCGTTTGTCACAGATTTAGAGAAGGCTCCCTTACACAGGTGTATCTATTTCACTGCTGCTGCAATCAGGACACTGCTATAAACCTGCCCTACTTTGCAAGGACACCAGCTTCACAGTCACCACCCACCGCAGCTGAACCTGACCCCCCAAGAGCAAAAATCAGTCACAATAATATTCTCTCTTGGGTTCATTCCTAGACTGATTTCATTTATGATGGCCCTGCCTGAGTGTAGCCCTCCAAACACAGTGAAGATTATAGGATTACATGTGATCATTATGGTGGCACCCATTGTTAATATCCCTCCTTCCTCGCTCCAGGGAGGTCCTCTCAAAGCAGGAAGTCTGCTCTGAGCAACAAATATCAACATAAAATTCAACTTTCCTTGCCGCTCTTCCAATATGTGATTGACCCAGATGGTTGTCAAGAAGCAATAGCTTATTGTCCTCTTGTTTAGGCCCAAGAGTAGGAAAACTAGAGCAGAGACAAGTGGGAAGCTAAGGCTTTTAATAGGACCAGGCAGATGAAGGCTCAAGCTCCTGTGCTCTGGACACTTACTTCCTTGTATCACGCCTTTCTAGTCTTGGGAAGTCCAATACCATTACCCACTAGGCATGCGTGGCCAATAAACAATTGAAATGTGGCTTTGTGCAACTAAAAAATTGAACTTTTAATTTTATTTAATTTTAATTCCTTTTTTCTTAGTCTTTTTTTAATTTTAATTGGAGGCTGGCTAATTACTTTATAATATTGTGGTGGTTTTTGCCATACATTCACATGAGTCACCCAATGGTGTACATGTGTTCCCCATCCTGACCCTCCCTCCCACCTCCCTCCACATTCCATCCCTCAGGGTCATCCCAGTGCACCAGCCCTGAGCACCCTGTCTCATGCATTGAACCTGGACTGGCCATCTATTTCACATATGATAATATACATGTTTCAATGCTATAAAGCAAAAATAAACAAATGGGACTTAAACTTAAAAGCTTTTGCACAACAAAGGAAACTATAAGCAAGGTGAAAAGACAGCCTTCAGAATGGGAGAAAATAATACCAAATGAAGCAACTGACAAAGAATTTTAATCTCAAAAATATGCAAGCAACTCCTGCAGCTCAATTCCAGAGAGGTAAGCAACACAATAAAAAAATGGGCCTAAGAACTAAAAAGACATTTCTCCAAAGAAGACATACAGATGGTTAACAAACACATGAAAAGATGCTCAACATCACTCATTTATCAGAGAAATGCAAATTTTAATTCATTTTAACTTATAAACCAAAGCAGGGTAAAATAGGTTTTAGCTAAATACAACTTCACTGGTTTGCCAAAACTACTCTTTATATTATCTGCTGAAAATTTATCACCCAAATTGAAGTGTCCTGGAAGTATAAAACACACACTGGATTGAACATGGTAATGAGGGAAAAGATGTAAAATAGCTTTTTGATAATTTCCTTATAGATCAAATGTTGAAGTGATGTTTGGACATAGTGGAGTACATAAAATATATTGTCAAAATTAATTTCATCTTTTTCACTTTTTTAATGGAGCTACTGGAAAATTTTAAACTAGATATGAAATTAAAAGACGCTTGCTCCTTGGAAGAAAGGCTATGACAAACCTAGACAGGATATTAAAAAGCAAAGACATTACTTTGCTGACAAAGGTCTGTATAGTCAAAGCCATGGTTTTTCCAGTAGTTAAGTATGGATGTGAGAGGTGGACAATAAAAATGGCTGAGCTTCAGAGGAATTGATGCCTTTGAACTGTGGTGCTGGAGAAGACTTTTGAGGGTCTCTTGGACAGTGAGGAGATCAAACCAGTCAATCCTAAAGGAAATCAACCCTGAATACTCATTGAAAGGACTGATGCTGAAGCTCCAATACTTTGACCAACTGATGTGAAGAGCCAACACTTTGGAAAAGACCCTGCTGCTGGAAAAGATTGGAGGCAGAAGGAGAAGGGATTAACAGAGGACAAAATGGTTGTATGGCATCATCAACTCAATGGACATGAGTTTGAGCCAACTCCACGAGACAGTGAAGGACAGGGTAGCCTGGCATGCTGCAGTTCATGGGGGTCGCAGAGTCAGACACAACTGAATGACTGAACAACAAGGTGGCTTGCGTTATACTTCTATTGGACACAGCCGTCACAGCCCATCACCTAGTTTATATATTGTAAAGTGTTAAATAATAGCTAAGAATGTTATATACACCATTTCCTTTCATGCTCACCACAGATTCTTGAGGTACTATCCATTTTATAGATGATGAAACTGAAGAGTAGTAGGATTAAATGATTTGTCAGCATCCACCGCTTATAAGCGATAGAGCTGGGAATCATCCTGAGATCTGACACCCATCAGAGCCTGTATTGAATAACTGACTCACTGAGACATTTACTTTCACTAAATTATAAATGTATTGACCAAATATGCTCAGAAGTTTATTTTTTTAGTACAGCCTAAACCACCTAAGCCAACTACAAACATTGGGAAAATTCAGACAGAAAGTGGGCAAATTCTCAGTCATTTCCAAAACAGAATCCAAATTGGACTCAGCTAAAGTATGCTAATGGCCAAACAATGAGAAACACCGACAGGGTCACAGCAACCAAAACTCAAATAGGCATAAGTTTAACTAGTTCCCAAAGCACTATGTCACCAACATGTACCAAAGCAATGAGTAAAAGTGATGCATTTCTCACAGTTTCTTCATTTCCTTCCTGAAGGAATTTTTCCAAGCAATTCAAACTCTTGGCCAATTGGCCCTCATCAGAAGAACAGGAAGAGTACTGGGATATTTGTTGAAGGTGAAGAATTGTTCCGAAGGAGGCTAATTATTTGAAATTTGCATTTACACTCACTGCACATTAATTTCGGCACCTTACCAGGCTCTCAGCTGTCTTTAGAAAAGAATAGGGACAGTGAAATCCAACCATATTCCCTGATGTTGCTTCTAGAAATGGAATTATTCTGTCATCCATTTTGTAAATCTAAATAATTTTTTCTACAATGATTAAAAGGTAAGGGTAAGACTGAAAAATGAGTTTAGTTATAGAGTTCAGTGTGTCATTCGAAGTTCTGATTCTCCAGCTTTGTGTCCTGAGTAAATATGTGTCTGAAACCCTAAATGAGCTGTGTGAATTTTTGATCAGCACTAACAAGCTCAAAAAAATGCCTCTGAATTTAACTCTTTCCCAACTACAAATATGCACACACACACACTCATTTGTGTGTATGCTGCTGCTGCTGCTAAGTCGCTTCAGTCATTTCCGACTCTGTGCGACCCCAGAGACAGCAGTCCACCAGGCTCCCCCGTCCCTGGGATTCTCCAGGCAAGAACACTGGAGTGGGTTGCCATTTCCTTCTCCAATGCACGAAAGTGAAAAGTGAAAGTGAAGTCGCTCAGTCGTGTCCGACTCTTAGCGACCCCATGATCTGCAGCCCACCAGGCTCCTCCATCCATGGGATTTGCCAGGCAAGAGTACTGGAGTGGGGTGCCATTGCCTTCTCCGATTTGTCTGTATACCATTGCTTATATATGTACCTTTGTTTGAATGTGTTGCACTTTACTTTAGGATCAAAATATCTCCATGGAATGAATCAGGTGTACCACTTGAAATCAGGTTCCAAGCCACTTTATACAGTGACACTAGGTGAGACTAGATTATTTTTGTCGGTGTTAGCACTATCCAGAATTGTAATAGAAGAAAGGAGGGGCTCCTAACTCTTTCAAGTGCATTAAAACTGATTTTCCTCCTGAAATTTGGAGTAGAGAAACCCACCTAAATAACTGGTCTGTGCCCCTTTCCAAAACGGCCATGTATTTAACTAATTGTCAATTAAAGTATATCAAACATATAGTTAAGATCCATTCCTTCACAAGAGTTATTTACATTTTGATAAGTAGCTTTTCAAGCCTGAAAAGATTCATGACACTTGGAAATGAATAAGTAACAGTATAAATTTCACTGACAGATATTGGGGAGAAAAGGAGATAGATTTATTTCCTCAAATGTTGCCATTTTGCCTGCTACCTGCTTACAATACCAGTCTTGCTCTTATGAGTACCTCTTAGTTAGAAATGTTCATGAAAGTGTTACCCTCCAACCAATTTTCCCTCCCATTTTTCCTTCTCTCTTTCCTTTGACAAATATTTATGGAGAAGGCCAAATATTTATTGCCTATACTGCTGCTGCTGCTACTAAGTCACTTCAGTCATGTCCGACTCTGTGCGACCCCAGAGACGGCAGCCCACCAGGCTCCCCCATCCCTGGGATTCTCCAGGCAAGAACACTGGAGTGGGTTGCCATTTCCTTCTCCAACGCATGAAAGTGAGAAGTGAAAGTGAAGTCGCTCAGTCATGTCCGACTCCTAGTGACTATACTAGACCCATGTAAATACATACCTTTTATATGTGTATTTAGGTAGTATGTATCAGCATAAGGAATAGGCAGAGTTGGTTAACTCTAAGCCTTTTGAAAATAATGGCAGAGGCAGAAAAATAGATGCCCCCAAACTCTCCTCTCTGAGAGTTTCCCAAATATCACTGACCTAAAGCTGCAATCTTTCAGCTCTCTTTGAAGCCACTGCTGCTTGTTTTGCTCCTGCAGCTTTCTCCAGCTGTTGTCACATCTGTCTGAGATCACAGTAAGCTTGGCTGCTTTAATACCTTCATATCTGTTATGTTAACCCCTGCTGGAACCTGGCATCTCAACTCTTCTATCAGCTCTGATCATCATCATTACCATCCAGGTTGACCTCAGTCCCAGCCAGCAGCTCTCATGTGGACTCCCTGTTCAATGCACACCTCAGGCAGCAGACAGTCACAAACTACTACTCCCTACTGCTTGTGGGAAGAGGTGATGAGCCACTAAGCTCAGCCATATTTTATCAAAGCTTTTGATCTCCGGTTTGATCTTTGCCAAGATCTGTGACACAAACAGGTCTCTGCTCGAATGGCAACTGGTGCTTACTAACTATTCCCCTTTTTAGTTTGAGCATCCTGCCGCCTATATATTCATGCAGTATAACAAACTCAAAGGTCAGAGTAAAAATAGGCACTTTGTAATCAAGAACATTTTATCATTCACTGTATTGGCTCATTGCAGAGCCCCATACTTTTTCGAGGTTTTCCTTTGTACCTGCCTGAAGGGCATCGTTAGATCATTTTCTGTCAGTGCCTTTTTGGTTTGGAATAGGCACATTTTAGAGGGGCTGCAAGATAAAATAACATGATGTGTGGTGCATATTAACTTTATTAGATAAACATTTAATATGCTAAACTTGTATCATGAGTAATTGAAATATCCTTCAGCAAGAAATGACAAAAAAAAAAAAATGTCTTGTTTTTCTTGTATTTTGAATAGCCTTTAAAAAGACTGGGTCTGCTCAAAGGAAAATTTGAAATAATTACGAAAAAGAGAATTGTGAAAGCCAGAAAAAAAGAAACGAGCTAGACATGGCGGATGGGATGAGAAAAACGAAATCACTCAGACCCTGACCACATGATGTGGGCAAGGATTGTGAACTTGACTCTTGAGGGAATGGGAAGCCCATGTAAGATTTAAGAGTAAGAATGGAAATGCCAGAACCACAGAAAGGATCATTTGAACAGAGGCAGTAGGCAGAAATGGAACAGATGGACTACTTATAGGCAAAGAATTTCAATGACAAGAATCATTCAGGTAAAGACAAGAGCAGCAGTGGAGGGAGAGGGAAAAGGCTGCAAATATAAAGTGAAGCAGCAAGATTTGGCAATTGACTCAAGTAAAGGGCAGAGATATATAAAGCTCTTCCTGAGGTTTAGGGTTTGGATGTCAGAAAGACTGAAACACGAAGCTGCTGCCTTCTGTGAAGTACCATTAAGGAGATAATTACTGTGGGAAGGAAGGGCATGTGCAAAAAGAAAAAATAATAATAATAATAACATCTCATCCTGGTTCCAAACATCAGCCAGTTTGACCATCATTAGGACTGAATAGACCAGAGGCATTCTAAATTCAAGAAATCTTCCCTGGTGGCTCAGATGGTAAAGAATCTGCCTGCAATGCTTGAGACTTGGGTTCAATCCCTGGGTTGGGAAGATCCCCTGGAGCAGGGCATGACAACCCACTCCAGTATTCTTGCCTGGATAATCCCCATGGACAGAGAGCCTGGCGGACTATAGTCCATAGGGTTGCAAAGATTCAGACATGACAGAGCTACTAAGCACAGCACAATTTCAAATACATGAGAAAAATATGACCAAAGTATGATCAAAACAAATCAAACAGGCCTATCAGGCAATGACAGGCAGGATATTAAGTTAAAGATTTAGCCAGTGTTTGACACAACTTTCCTTTTTTTATTCTACAGTAATATATGAGACATAAACAGAAGTAGAAAGGCATGCACACAGCACTATAAATTGTACTTGTCTATGAGTTGAGTAACCTGGGATTTAGTGTCACTTGAGGACCTCCTGACTTCTTTGACATCACCTCACCTTTATTTTTTTTCCTTTGTAAAGGCCATTGCTTCTCAACCTTTATTCTTAGGTATTCCCGGTGCTCAAAATCTTAATTTTGGTGAGCCTCAGGATTTAGACTTCAGTTCTCGTCTCTGTAGATTCTCCCTCCATAGGAGATCTTATCTTGAAGTTTGGCTTTAAATACCATCAGTATGCAGATCATTTCATTTCCAGTTTCTGTCTCTAGGGCTGACCTCCTCATTCAGCTCCCAGTTCATAATCCAACAGTCCAGTAGCCCACCAGACATCTCCAAAAGGTAGCCTAAAAACATCTCATAGTTCACGAGTCCAGAACAGAATTATTGATTTCTTCTACATGTAAACCACCTCGTCGTCCCCTGGTGTATCCATCTCGGTTTACCAGCATCACTATCAACTTAGATAAAACTAAGAGACACCTGTGATCCCTTTGCTTCATCCTCGATGTTCAAAATAAGTCCTATAACCATTCTCTTCTTTCAAACTCACATCTACTACTACAGCTCACAGTGTCATTACCTTTTACATGAGTAAAATAGCCTCCTAAAGTGATCCTCCTTCTGCCAGAATGACCTTTCAAAAAATATAAATCATATCTTATCACCCATGTCATGTATGTGTAGCTGCTATATACAGTATACAATAATTATGAGTATAAATATATCTACTTAAAACTTAGAATATAAAACAAACTTCTCACCAAGACTAGAAAGCCCTCTGTGATCTAGCCTCTCCCACTTCCTCCCTGCACTCCAAAGACTGTTGGAGCAGATCATCAAGAGGATGAGATCTCCACTGGTTGACACTCAAGCTGGACCTGGGCAATCAGAAGCTCATTGCCTCCTCCCCTATCCTTGGAATGTACGGTCCACCCACCATTCCCACAGTGGGAGCTGTTCCAAGGACACAGCTTGGAGAGGGAATGTGTTGCTGTAACCATCTGGACAGGAAATGTAACTAAACATAATTAAGGCTCCTATATAACTTATAAGATTCTGTTAGGTGTGGAAATCTACTTGTCCTGCTCCCACCCAAATGTAAATTCCTTGCTTATTAAGCCAGTCATCTACCAGTCTGGGGAGTTCTGCCTCTTTCTTTGGTCTCTCGTTGCCCTCCTTGTATAGGGGCTAGTTTGCAAACTAAGTGACACAGGCCTTCTATACTTCCTGTGTGGCAAATCTGTCTTCATACTTGTTCCTCTGCTTAAAAAGGCTGCCTCAGATCTTTGTAAGTCTGGCCTCTCCTTTTCATTCAGGTGGAAATGGCAACCCACTCCGGTATTCTTGCCTGGAGAATTCCATGGACAGAGGAGCCTGGTAGGTTACAGTCCACCGGGTCGCAAAGAGTCAGACACGACTGAGCGAGTTCACTTTCACTTTCACTTTCACTTTCAACAGCTGAATGATACCTCCTCAAGCAGACTTCCTTAAACACCAACTCAAAAGTGGCCAATTCTCAGTCACAGTTCCTCTTTCATATCCCATTGTTTCTTCATTTCCTTGGCTCTCATCACTACTGAAAGCATCTTGCTTCCTTAGTTACTTATTTTCTCTCTCTTTGCTCTTAAATGTGCACTGCCTGAAGAAGAGTCCTCATGCTTTTTACATCCTCAGCACCTAGACAAATGCTTGGCACATGAGAAATAGCTAAAAAAAAAAAAAAAAAAAAATTGTTACTTACAGTCTGGGCATCAGTTCTTCATTTGGGGGAAGATAAAGGGGGGGGTTGTTAAATGACCCTGAAATTTCTTCCAGCTTTATCATTTATTTTAAATAAATTTGAGAACATAATGGGAAAAGTTTAATAGATGAACTCCCAGGTTCACCCAACAGACATTTAATAAGTATTTACTAAGTAAATAAAATTATTTCCAAGCTGATCCTTTGTATACATGCAAAGATGTAATCACCAAAGCCTCTGACATACTGTTCCCCTTTGTGCAAAAGCTTTCATTTGCCTCCCCTATTAATCTAATCTCTTCTAATTCTCCAGAGTAAATACTCCCTCAGGCAAAATCTCACAAACCCCTAGAAGAGCTGGTAGGCACAAGTAGTACCATATTCATTGGTTAACAGGCAGCATCTTTTCTAATTGGTTCATCTCCACGACAAATGGTTTTTAAAATTTTGACATTCACACATCTTATTGTTTTCCAATTCAAGGCTTTATTTAAGCATCTAAATTTCCAGTACATTTAAATAAGGGTCTCAGTGAAGGACTTTCAATTAATGCTGTATTAGGCGACAATGGACACTAAACTAATTTATTCTTCTAAGCCAAGGACTAGAAAGAGTATATGTTGATCTTTGGTCATATTTGTTTATAGGATAAACAGTACATAGCCTTAATTAAATCAGTACATCAGGTCAGTTCAGTTCAGTTCAGTCACTCAGTCGTGTCTGACCCTTTGTGACCCCTTGGACTGAAGCGTGCCAGGCTTCCCTGTCCATCACCAATTCATAGTCTTTTCTAAAAGTTGTTGTTTGATTCCACATTGAATGAAGTTCGTGGACTTTCCTTTTGTTTTGTATTTTTCTGAATTGGGTTTTGATGATCCTGTTCTGTTTCCTGGAAATACTTTCCCCGGTTATTACACACTTGGTGGTATAACTTGTATTTGTAGGAGCAGCAGCTGAGATGCATTTGAGAAAGTGATTTAAAGATGTTATTGCTGCCATTTGTTTATGAGTTTACTAAGGAAAGCCTGATGTCATGTGGATTTCTGCCATATCAAGAATTACTCTGTCTTTGAAAAAGTCCAAGTGGCGTAGCTGCATAATAGACATTTGCAATCTTCTCTCAGTCTCTTCAAAAGATATTGGAAATAAATAAAATCTAATTAAAGCAAAATGATGGGTGAGTACTTAGGCTCAGTTTTCAGTACAGCAATGGGTTGGCTTTACAATTATTTTAAAGTGTAGGACAATCTGTCTTTGTGTCATTACAATGACTTAATCAATAATTAGTGTTCACTGGCCACTTTTCACTTCCCTAAAATCTCATCATAAGTAAAAACTCTGTCTCACAATGAAATTTCTACTTAAATATCTGGATTCATTAAAATAAACCAGAAAATGGATATTTTAATAAAATAATAGAATCTGTCTGATTTTTTAATGAAACTAATGTTTTAAGTTCACAATACTCTCTTTTCATTCAAGCCCAGAAAAATATTTAAAATATTGTCAAAACCATTCACGAATCCTGGTTTCCTTTTGATGTTATTTCCTGGTGAACAACAGAAATGTAAGGTATCACCTTCCACTGTAATTATCTGTCAGTATTTCATCACACACAGTAGACTGTGAGTTTTTCAGGAAAAGAACTTAACGTTCTGTATTCCTGGGGTGCACAGTAACTTGTGCATGGTAGGCACTTGATTTGAGTGGATGCCTAGATTTCACAATACACATCTTTTGCTTGGGCAAGCAGAGATCAATGAGGCTGCTTTAATTGTTTTTTTCCCAGATATGACATTCAAGAAACATTGACCAAAGAATCTCACTTTCCTAATGGGTATTCCTATTCATATTTCTGGAACTGTTGCTGTTACAGGCAGCAATAACTTCAGAAATGTCAAAAATAAATTACAGTGAGGCCAAACACTGGGATCCAGGTCAGATCCATCAGTTCACAGTTTGGTTTGAAAAACTTTCCCTAGTTTAAAAGAGTGACCTAACAGGAAGCTCAAAATTGGCCAATTTTCCCAGTATCTCTTACAGTTTAAGGTAGCATGAGTGTAGTCTTCTCACAGTGTCTTCAGACAAGTGTCAACTCCCTGGCCCCATGACAGGTCCAAGAGGTTTCCACAATCATGAAACAGCAACAGAAGTTATCCAAATGCTCATTTTGTAGCATTAAGTGAATGAAACAGTATATATTCTAAACAGAATATATGATGTGACTGCAGTTTGTGAAACAAAACATTTATGCGTTTACTTGCATAGAGGACAGACTGGAAACATATACAACTACATATTAACAATCATTGTCTCTAGGTAGGAAAAATACCGTTAATTTGTATTTTCTTTACTCTTTTTCTGTTTTCAAAAAAATATATTTGTAAATTTTGTAGATTTGTAGATTATTTTAAATAAACATATATAACTTTTGTAAAATTTTAAATGAATGCACAAAGCATCTATATGACATCCAGGTTTTTTAGATGTATGTATGTGTTTGTATGTATGTGTATGTTTGCATAATATATATAATAAATGTGAAGAAAATTAGCCACAAAAAGTTAAACAATGTTCCAGATTCTTTTCAAGCACTCGAACATAAATTTAAGCCTACACAATATCATACATATATCCAGTCTTTATCATAACTTTATCACTATTTTTTAACCTTTTTGCAGATGAGAAAACTGACTTTCCCCAAGTTTATACCACAGGATAATGACAACATCCAACTGGTACTCTCTCAAAATTCTTCCCTGCCTTCTTTCTAGTACCACCTCATGTCTGTCAAACTGTTAGATGCACACTGATGGGATAAAATGAAGACTCCAAGTTAGCATCAAAGAGAAGTTTCAACTGGTACTTTGCCTACAGTTCGCTTGCACCTGCTTGAGAGGCTCTACCTCAAGGATTTTGACCTTTCTAATGTACTGCTTAATACTTGCAGTTCAGTTCAGTCCCTCAGTCTTGTCTGACTCTGCGAACCCATGGACCACAACATGCCAGGCCTCCCTGTCCTTCACCAACTACTGGAGCTTGCTCAAACTCATGTCCACCTAGGCAGTGATACCATCCAACCATCTCATCCTCTGCCATCCCCTTCTCCTCCCACCTTCAGTCTTTCCCAGCATCAGGGTCTTTTCCAATGAGTCAGTTCTTCCCATCAGGTGGGAAAAGTATTGGAGCTTCAGCTTCAGCATCAGTCCTTCCAATGAATATTCAGGACTGATTTCCTCTAGGATTGGCTGGTTTGATCTCCCTACAGCCCAAGGGACTCTCAAGTGTCTTCAACACCACAGTGCAAAAGCATCAATTCTTCGGCACTCAGCTTTCTTTATGGTCCAACCCTTACATCCATACATGACTATTGGAAAAGACATAGTTTTGACTAGATGGACCTCTGTTGGCAAAGTAATGTCTCTGCTTTTTAATATGCTGTATAGGTTGGTTATGGCTTTTCTTCCCAGGAGCAAGCATCTTTTAATTCCATGGTTGCAGTCACCATCTTCAGTGATTTGGGAGCCCAAGGAAAAAAACTCTCCTCTCCAAAATCTGAACTGCAGCGTAATCCATACAATCAACTCATTATAAGGTATTAATTTTATTTAGTAAAAGTATGTTAAAATGAAAATAGCATATTTAATAAAATCTTGAATTCATTGAATTACTAACTTGAATTCTTTATAAGTTAACAAAATAACATTTTCATACCCACCCAATCCTACTTCTGGTTGCCCCTTTCTTCTACTTCCACTTCTAAGAAATCTTTCATTAAACATTTATTTAGTATCTGAGAAATTAAAATTCTCCCCTTCTAAGGAAAACTATGGAGAACAGTGTGGAGATTCCTTAAAAAACTAGAAATAGAACTGCCATATGACCCAGCAATCCCACTGTTGGGCATATACACCAAGGAAACCAGAATTGAAAGAGACACACGTACCCCAGTGTTCATTGCAGCACTGTTTACAATAGCTAGGACATGGAAGCAACCTAGATGTCCATCTACAGATGAATGGATAAGGAAGTTTTGGTACATATACACAATAGAATATTACTCAACTATAAAAAAGAACGCATTTGAGTCAGTTCTAATAGGTGGGTGAAACTGGAACCTGTTATACAGAATGAAGCAAGTCAGAAAGAGAAACACCAATAGAGTATATTAATGCATATATATGGAATTTAGAAAGATGGTAATGATGACCCTATATCCAAACAGCAAAAGAGACAGAAATGTAAAGAACAGACTTTTGGACTATGTGGGAGAAGGCAAGGGAGGGATGATTTGAGAGAATAGCATTGAAACATGTATATTACCATATGTAAAATAGATGACCAGTGCAAGTTTAATGCATGAAGCTAAGCACTCAAAGCTGGTGCTCTGGGACAAGCCAAGAGGGATGGGATGGGGAGGGAAGTGGATGGGGGGTTGAAGATGGGAGGACACATGTACACCTGTGGCTGATTCACGTTGATGTATGGCAAAACCACCACAACATTGTAAAGTAATTATCCTACAATTAAAATTAAGTAATTAATTAAAAAAAAAAAACTTTTTTACCATTTCCCTGTCCACCAGCATTCACCCTCCCACATTCCTACAGCAGTTGGCTTGCACCAGTTACTACAACTACTGCTTTGATTGTTATGGAGGGGGCTGGCTCTCAGAATGACTTGGGGACAATTTTAAAACTGCAGAACCATCCATCTACCATCATTTCTCAAATAATCATCTAACAATTCATAAAAAAGTGGGAAAAATTCCATAGACATAATCAGGGGCAAACTAAGCATTATTTTAAAGAAACTAGGAATTATTCTCAGTAGATTAGTAGTACTCTTTCTTCATGTTTATGATATTCATGTAAGTTTAAATTACCTGCATTTTCTTTAGGATATCAAGAGCAGTAAATCAGATTCACCAACTAATTTAGGTCAAACTGGCTTAGAAATGCCTTTCAAAATTTTGTTTTAAATTTATTTATTTTTAATTGGAGAATAATTGCTTTACAATATTGTGTTGGTTTCTACCATATAGAAATGCTTTTTTTTAATTGTAGAAAATTAAAAACAAGAAGTAACTACTTTCACTCCACAAATATTAAAGAAAAATGTGAAAACAAACACAAGACAGGACTAAAAAACATAGCATTATCTGCTAAAGTCTAGAGGACCGGGGCAGGGGTGGGGGGAGAAAGAGGAGAAAAAAACAATTTTTTAAGGAGTGAAGTAATATATTCCAATGGTAGGGAAATTAGATCGCTTTAAAAAACATTGAGGACTTACAATTAACAAGCTGAAAGAATTTCCAAAGAATTTTAAATAACTTAAAGAAGGAAATACCCTTAAAGTATATCTTCAATGCAAAAATGTGAAAAAAATATGGTTTTATAGCAACTATCCACAAATTTAGGACATAAATATGTATCTATATCTATACAAGTACAGTGGGTTAAAAATTAAATAGCATATGGGACTTATTGATAGAGTGGATTTTAAAGTTTTATTTGGTTTAATTAGGGAAATATGAATTTAAAAGGGGTGGCTCATTGGTCTAGGGGCATGATTCTAGCTTCACATGCGAGGGTCCTGGGTTCAAATCCTGGATGAGCTTGGGTTATCCGCTCCAGTTTATGCATTGTTTCTGATAGTTGAGTTGGTAAAGTATCCGCCTGCAATGCAGGAAAGACCCTGGTTCAATTTCTGGGTCAGAAAGATTTGCTGGAGAAGGGATAGGCTACCCACTCCAGTATTCTTGGGCTTCCCTTGTGGCTCAGCTGGTAAAGAATCCACCTTCAATGTGGGAGACCTGGGTTCAATCCCTGGGTTGGAAAGATCCCCTGGAAAAGGGAAAGGCTACCCACTCCAGTATCCCAGCCTGGAGAAATCCATGGACTGTATAGTCTATGGGGTCACAAAGAGTTGGACATGACTGAGCAACTTTCACTTTCCACTATGAATTTAAAACTACAATGATATACTACTAGACATCTGTAGTATAGCTAAAATTCAAAAGACAAATAATACCAAAGGTTGGCAAGGATTTTGAGTAACTAGAATTCTCATAAAATGCTGGGGAGAATGCAAAATAATACAGTCACTTGGAAAACAGTATGGCAGTTTCTTATAAAAGTTACCATAAAGCCTAGTAATCCCACTCTTAGAAATAAAAAGTATGTCCACACAAAGACTTGTATATGAATATTTATAGCAGTTTCCTTCATAATATTTGTTTCATTTCTGTCCCAAGTGAATACCTGAAGTTAGAATCAGACTGCACAGATTTAAGGGTTTAGTCCTCCATAAGACTGCCCTGACTTCAAATACCAGCTGCAAATTTCACGGCTATCCACACTTACGACAATTTAGCTGTAAGTTCAGAGGATCCTATGATGTCTTCAGGTGCTTTAATTCATGAGAACAGTTCATGGAATTCCTGGACAGTGCTTTGCTTATGAGTGCAGTTTTATCATAAAGGATAATTTTCAGAATATTTAAACATAAGAGATACTTAGGGAAAGGTCTGGGAGAGTCTAGGACAAGGACCTTCCATGCCCTCTGCCTGTGGAGTCAGGGAGCATCACCTTCCCAGCACATAATCAGTGTGATCACCAACCAGGAATCTAAACCAAACCTCCTGTCCAGAGTTTTCATCAAGATTTCATTTTGTTGGCATGACTGATTAAATATTTGCCACATGACTGAACTCAATCTCTGGAGCCAGTTGCATCCTTGAAGGTTAAGCTGCTGAAATGCCCAACCCACTGATCACATTGAAGGCAGGAGGAGAAGGGGATTACAGAGGATGAGATGGTTGGATGGCATCACTGATTCAATGGACATGAATTTGAGCAAGTTCTGGGAGATGGTGAAGGACAGGGAAGCCTGGTGTGTTGTAGTCCATGGGGACGCAAAAGTCAGACATGACTGAGTGATTGAACAGCAACTGATCACATAGTCTTTTCTGGTGACCAGTCCCCACACTGATGCTATCTATCTTGGGTTCCCCCAGCATGAGTCATCTCATTAACATATAAAGACATTCCTAACACAAGAGAAATTCCTAACACATGCACACACACACACACACACACACGGTTAAATTTTTTTAACCTCTGTTTCAGAAACTGTGGACAGAGATCATATATGTTCCATCATATCACAATGGTGGCTCAGGCAGTAAATAATCCACCTGCAATGAGGGAGGCTGGGAAGATCCCCTGGAGGAGGGCGTGGCAACCCATGCCAGTATTCTGGCCTGGAGAATCCTCATGGACAGAGGAGCCTGGTGGGCTACAGTTCACGGGGTTGCAAAGAGTTGGACTCAAGCAACTGAACTGAAATGAGGCACAAAGCACAGCACAGCACAATACCTAAAGCAAAAAACAACTCAAATGCCCATCAGTCAGGGAAAGAATAAAGAGATTGTGGTATATCCACACGATAGAGTATATCTCAGAAATAAAAAAAAGAAAAGAAAAAGCTTCTGATAAATGCAACAATCACATGAGCCTCAAAAGCATTATGGCTAAAGAAGAAAGCTAGACCTAAGACTATATGCCCTATGATTCTATTAATATGAAATTCTAGAAAACAAAGAACTATAAAGCTATAGTGACAGAGCATATGTGGAAGGGAGGCAGAGTTGGAAAGGTATGGGATTTAATGTAAAAAAGAACATGGAACTTTGCAGAATGATAGAAATACTCTTATCTGGATTGTAGTAGTACTTACATAGCTGTATTAGATTTGTCAAGACTCACCAAACCGTACACGTTATGAGCAAATCTATTGGGTTCAAATTATATCTAGATAAGGCTGATATTCATTTTTTATATTATATATTTAGAAGAGGATAACCAGCCTCATAGACTAAAAAATAAACATTTTTGATCCTCTTTTCTGAAAAGAAATATAAGCCTAAATTTTACTTTCAATCAACATCATTAAAGATGAGAATTAACTTGATTTTTTAGTATGAATAGATTAGAAAATATGAACAGCATAGTACTGATTACACACAAAGAAAAGTGTACTTTGCACAACATATCCAAGCAACATATAATGACTCAGCATTTAAACATGGCAAAGTAGCAAAAAAAAAAACTAGACTTTATTTAAATACATTAATAGCCATATAGTGAAGTGAAAGTCACTCTGGCATGTCTGACTCTTTGTGACCCAGAATTCTCCAAGCCAGAATACTGGAGAGGATAGCCTTTCCCTTCTCCAGGGGATCTTCCCAACCTAGGGATCAAACCCACTTCTTCGGCATTGCAGGTGGCTTCTTTACCAGCTGAGCCGCAAGGGAAACCCAATAACCATATAAGATTTACATAAAATAGAAATATGCAACAATAAATTAGTGAAATTAAAATAAACATCTCATAGGAAGAAAGCTCTTTGACATGGGTCTTGGCAATGATTTTTTGGATATGACACCCAAAGCACAAGCAATAAAGTCAAAAGGAAACACTTGGGACTACCTCAAACTAAAAAGCTTTTGTACAGCAAAGAAATGATTAACAAAATGAAAGGACAACCATGGAATGGGAAAAAATATTTGCAAACCATATATCTTATAAGGGGATAGTATCTAAAATATATAGTAATACATACAATTCAACAGCAAAAGAACAAACAGTCCAATTAAAAAACTGGCAAAAGACCTGAATAGACATTCTTTCCTAAGATGATATACAGATGACCAATAGGTACAAGGAAAGGAGTTCATCACCACAGATAATTAGGGAAATACAAATCAAAACCACAATGAGATGTCACTTCATGCCTGTTAAAATGGCTATCATAAAAAAGACAAGAGATAACAAATGCTGGCAAAGGATGTAGAGAAGAGGGAACCCTTGTTCACTCAGTAGAATTGGATTGTAAATTGAAGAAGCCACTAAGGAAAACAATATAGATGTTCCTCAAAGAATTAAAAATAAAACTACCATATGATCCAGCAATTCTACTTCTGGGTATATAGTTGAAGGAAATGAAAACACTATGATGAAGAGATATCTGCACGCTCATGTTCATAGCATCATTATTTACAATGGTCAAGACAGGGAAACAATCTAAGTGTCCATCAATGAATGAATGGATAACAAAAGTGATATATATACAATGCAGTATTATTTAGCCATTTAAAAAACAAGGAAATCCTACCATTTGTGACAAAATGAAAGGACCTTGAGGGCTTTATCTTAAGTGAAGTAAGTCAGACAAAGACAGATACTGTGTTATTCCACAATAAGTGGGGTCTTAAAAAAATGTAGAAGAAAGAAAAAACTCATAGAATAAAAGATTTGTGATTATCAGAGGTAAAGGAACTAGGGTGGGGAGGGGAAACTGGTCAAAAGGTATAAGATATAAGATAAATAAGTACTAGTTATAAGATAATTAAGTACTATGGATAATTAACATACAACATGACAGCTATAGTTAGCACTGCTATAAGTATGTATGAAATTTGCTAAGAGAGTGACCCCTAAGAGCTCTCGTTACAAGGAAAAATAACTTTTTTGTCTATATGAGATGAATGTTAACTAAACTTATTGTGATAATCATTTCACAATCTATGTATGTCAGAACACCTTAAAGTTATACAGTTCTATATGTCAATTATATCTCAGTAAAACTGGAAAAGAAATTTTTAATTAAAAAACATATCTCTAATGATAATGACATGTTTGTTTTGTTTACTAGTTTTGTTATCTCTTTGTGATATAAAATTTGCTTAGAGCAAATGGAGAAATACTTTATTATCACTGACAATTTTTATTAAGCCCAGCAGACAAATAGGCAGCTCCAAAGCACATAAAAATAAATCTTTGGTCTACTCATATTTAAATGTTATTAAAGTGATAATGATGGGAGATGTTAATTGCCCCCAATAAGAAGAGCCCTGAACACTCTTTGTTCGATTTCAAGCACCTCATTACTAGATATTTGCACACTTCTAATAAAAAAGCAGTCAGAAGAGCTGAAGGCTAAAGTAATTCACTCATATAAAAAGGTCAAAAGAACATCAAGGAAGGCACACAATTAATCCTCATTAATCTAGTCTCAGGTTATTTGAAATCAGGGTTTTGTGGAAGTCAGGGGAAACCTGGATTTTGACACTGTCTATGCATGAATGAGTTTGTATTAATGATGAACAAGGGTTTTTTAATATGTTTAAGATCATTAATTTTTAAAAGGCAAGAAGGTAGTCCATTCTGGATAATTTGGGGACAGAATAATAAATAGTTGCATCTTTTTATTGTTTATTCTTCAATTTTGTATATACTAAAAAAAACATATTTTAATCACTTCACTCAGGGGTGACCTGATGTCTAAAAAATTGGTTAATGCTAAGTATATTCAAAATCAGCTAATGTACAAAACATAATGCTAAGATTTATATTTACAATAAGATTTTCAAAATAATTGAAATATATCAGATATATATTTGAGAAACTATCTGATAAGGGGTTATTATCCAAAATATAGAACTCATACAACTCAATAGCAAAAAAACAAAGAACTTAATGTAAAAATGGGGAAAGGGTCTGAATAGACCTTTTTCCTTAAACTTGCAAATGACCAGTATGTACATGAAAACACACTCAAAGTTAATAATCATAAAGAAAATGCAAATCAAAACTGGAGTGATATATCACCTCATATGTGTTAGGGTAACTATTATTTAAAAACAAATGTTAGTAACCCCTGGCCAGGATGTGAAGAAAAGGAAACTCTTGTATACTGTTGGGGGAAATATAAATCGATACAGCTACTAGGAAAAACCATTTGCATATTCCTTCTAAAAATTAAAAACAGAATTACCATTTGGTCCAGCAATCCTATTTATGGGTATATATCATGAATTGAAATCAGGATCTTAAATAAACATCTGCATATCTGCACTCCTATGTTCATTGGAGAATTATTCACAATAGTGAAGACATGGTAAAAACCTAAAGGCTCATCAATGGACCTATGCTCAAAGAAAATTTGATGTATGCATACAATGAAATATTATTTACCCTTAACAAAGGGCATCCTGCCATTTGCAACAACTTGCATGGATCTAGAGAATGCTATACTAAGTGAAATAAGCCAGACACACAAAGATACATAGTGTATGATCTCACTTATATATAGAACTTAAAATAGTCAAACACACAGAAGTAGAGAGTAGAATTGTGGTGCCAGTGACTGGGAGGAGAGGGAAATGAGGTGTTGATCAAGGGTACAAAATTTCAGTTCAGTTCAGTTCAGTTCAGTTTGGTTCAGTTGCTCAGTCGTGTCGGACTCTTTGCAGTTATGTAGACAATATAGGGGCTGTGATTGTAATGCGTACTTAAGAATTTGTTAAGAGGGTAGATCTTACATTAAGTATCCTTATCACAAAAGGAAGCAAACAACAACAACAAAAAACAAAGGATGCAGAAACTCTGGAGGTAATGGATAAGTTTGTGGCATTGACAGTGATGATGATTTCAAGGGTATATACTTATCTCCAAACAGATTAAGTTGTATACATTCAATATCTACAGCTTTGTGTATGTCAACTATACTTCAATAAAGTAATTAAAAATAGTTTAAATAAGAATAAAACTGTGTTAAAAATCAGATGACTGCTTGGTGAAAATGCAGTGAGAACAAAGGCAGGATTGTGTTTCATTAAAGTAAGGATAATTTGACCCATATTATAAAGAAAATCAAGTTATAATTAATTTCATCCATTAAGCACTGATTCTTGCTACCTTTAGTTACAGTCACTTTCTCAACTTGACTCTAGATATCAAGATGCATATTTAACTTGCAGGTCACATTATCACCTATTTAAATTATACACTGAGCAAAAGAAGCTGTGAGATATATGTACATATATATATATATGAGAGATACACATGTATATATTTAATGGAATGTTATTCAGCCATAAAAAGAACAAAATAATGCTATTTGCAGCAACATGGATAGACATAGAGATTGTCATACTAAATGAAGTAAGTCAGTCAGACAGAGAAAGACAAATGTCACATGAAATCACTTATATGTGGAATCTAAAAGAAAAATGGTACAAATGAACAGAAGTATAATCATAGATGTAGAAAACTAACTTATGGTTACCAAGGGGGAAGGAAGTGGATAAACTGGGGGATTCAGATTGACATATACACACTACTCTATATAAAATAGATAACTAATAATAACTGTATATCACGGGGATCTCTACTCAATGCTCTGCAATGACCTATATGGGAATAGAATATAAAAAAGAGTGGATATACATTTATGTATAACCTACCTACTTTGCTGTACAGCAGAAACCAACACCACATTGTAAATCAAATAAACTCCAATAAAAGTTAATTTAAAATAACTTTGAGTAATACTATCTTTAAGCAACAAAGTGTTCCTAGTTGAAGCATGATTTCCAATGTTTTGACGATATTAATATAATGTATTGTTTTCTACTGTGTGGTTATAAACAGACTTAAATGAGACTTTAAAGTAGTAATTACTTAATTTCTTAAAAGGAATAATAAATGGATATAACTTGATTTTTATGAGACAATATTCCTGTTTTACTGTTGTTGAGTAATTAAGTAATTTATTCTTTCAACTCTGCTACATGTCAAACACTATGCTAGGCACTGGGGATTTTACAGCAAACATGAAGTACTCCTTGCCTGCACAGAGCCTTCTGCACCTAATAGTAGAATGAGATAGCCTGCATTTATTTTTTTAATTGTCGCTATGAGGTTCTTCTAATGAGAGAATTTCTCTGAACACCTGGTTTAAATCATGTGGTAAGTTACATATGTAAGACTCATAAAGTCAGTAAGAATTCCCAAGGAAATGGGAATTGTATAATGTGACGTTATATGTGAGTGTTTAAAGAACATGTAAATTAACTGTCCATTTGATTATTTTCTTGCTATATGGGAGAATAATTGCCCACTGATTGTATATTGCCAGTAGCAGAAAGTTATTTGAAATGTACATTAGTTCTTTACCATGACTTGAGCTCAAATATTTTGATGAGAATGGTATTAATACTATAAAATTATAGTAAAATCAATAGGAAAATAAAAATTTATATTTAATTTCTACTTTACAAATCTCTCAAACATGAAACTAATATAAAAACACATTTAAATATAGTCAATGATTTTTTTTAATAAAGGAAAGAGAAAAGCAAAAACAAATTAAATAATGGAAGACACAAGAAAAGGCAAATGTAATTATAAGTAGCTAGGGCAAAGAAACCTGATTTTAATTCACACTCACCAGCCTTTACTGAGATTCCCAAGATTCAAGGCAGTGTGCTAGGTTGGCAAAAATATATATATATATCAACATAAGTAAGAAATATGGGCTCCCAGGATTGCATGATTTTGTTAGGATTTCTTTTCTCTTATTCTAATTTCTCTAACTCAGGATGCATAGAGAGTATCTGATTCTAAATGAGTATCTGGCCCTCCTCACATATTACTGGATTGTTTGAGAGTTAATGAGAGGTTTAAGAGGAAAAATTAAAGCATTTCACAAGAGTCCTCCTTTGGTCAGACCCCCTTGCACAGAGATTGAGCTTTTTGTTTCATTTTCATGGCAGTATCTCTCAGGGTTGTTTGTGAGTTTGTCTCATCAGTAAGAAGAATCTCATTGTGCCACCCACCAAGCTCGCACTTGCTAATCACTGTTAATTGCCGACAATTGAGATCAGCAGACTGTTCACTGAGTACTGCGATGGGTACTTAACTTATTGGCACTGAGGTTTCCTGTGTGCCCATTTCCACTAATGGATCATTTGTCCTGGAAATTGGAAGTCCCAGCATCAATCACGTAAATCAGACTCAGTAGGCAGAAGTGTTTACCTTTCTCTTCACCTGCAGAAGGAGGACAGTACAGACAGGGACTTATATCTGGCCAGAAAGCAGGTAGCCCTTGTAAAGAGCCAAAGTCCTTCCCATCTGCCAGTAAGGCTGCAGAAAAAAGAAATTCTGGGAGTGACAGACCATTGTGAAACAGAGGGGATGATGAGAAGCAGAATCTTTCACTGCCATCCTCTTGTTTTCAGGCTCCTTGTCAATATGCCACAGCACTACAGGAAAAGTCAAAGGATGCCTCTGGAGATTACTAAAGTGGCAGAACTTCCTCATATCTGCCTCAAATTCATGTTGATGTATGGCAAAACCAATACAATATTGTAAAGTAATTAACCTCCAATTAAAATAAATAAATTTATATTAAAAAAAAACTGCTTCCTTTTAGGAGGCTACTATCACTGTGAATCTGGAGACAAAAATCATGGCAATCAGAGATTAACTTTTGATAGCAAATGATCCTGATACAGAAGGAACAAGGTATCAATGTCTTCCATCACCAATCACAGTGTCTTCCTCCAGAGGTCAGAAAGGGTGCAACTTTACCCATGTGTGAGGTGATGTACATTTCCTTACAGTCATGGCATATGTATCTAACACTGACACACCTTAAAGAGGGGATCTCCCCAGGACTTGTTAGAACCCTTGCAAATAGTGAACAGTAAAGCTTATCCCCTATAATCCCAAGCCATCATACCTTCACCTCCCATGATTACTATTCATCATTAAAACTTTTTATTCCAGGATGTTAAAGAAAAACTGCCCCAACACTTGTTAAAACAGTGAGTGCATGCTCAGTCACTTCAGTCATGTCCAACTCTCTGCAACCCTATGGACTGTAGCCCACCAGGCTCCTCTGTCCATGGGATTCTCCAGGCAAGGATATGGAGTGGGTTGCCAAATCCTCCTCCAGGGGATCTTCCCAACCTAGGGATCAAACCCATGTCTCTTACGTCTCCCACATTGGTAGGCAGGTTCTTTACAACTAGCACCCCCTAGGGAGCCCCGTTAAAACACTGAGGAAGACTTTATTCAAGACTATTTGTGATTGATGCCAAGATGATTAAAATAGGGGAAAGAGACTTGTCCTCAACTCGGAATTCAACAGAGAGAGCTGGGAATTTATAGCCAATGAGTAGAATGAAGAGTGTCAGTAGATGGAAAATTACTACAAAGAGACACCAAGGATAGGGGAATCCTTGCTAAAAGTATCAAGTTGGAAGGAGGGGGGATGGTTTTTCACTAAACTGACCTAGTAGGATTATAGTGAAAACTGGACTCAGCGAACTGAAGAGAGGGCCCAACGGCAGGGCCTGGTCCAAAAGAAGGCTCAGGGTCATCTGCCTGCAGTTAGGTCAAGTAGAGAAAGTGAAAGTGTTAGTCACTTAGTCATGTCCAACACTTTGTGACTCTATGGACTGTAGCCTGCCAGGCCTCTCTGTCCTTTGGATTCTCTAGGCAAGACTACTGGAGTGGGTAGCCATTCCCTTCTTCAGGGAATCTTCCTGACACAATGATCGAACCCAGGTCTTCTGCATTGCAAGAAGATTCTTTACTGTCTGAACCACCCAGGCCCCCTGGGTCAAGAAGAGGTTCTGTCAAGAGGAGGCAGTAACCCTTATAACAGGTCACCTTGCGTCTAGAGTTTATAGAGTTTAAAAGCAGAGTCCTTAAAATTCTATAATTAGAGTTTCCTAAATCAATAATCTGGCCAAAAACAAAAGAAGCCCTACTCAAACTGGCTTGAGTTTTGGTTTATAAAAATAGATTATCTATTTTTACAGGGTCTATTCTTTACATGACTTTTCCCTTCCCTCCCAAATTCACTCCCTTTGATCCATGCAGATATTCCTTTCTCCCTCCAACTCCTGAAACTATTCCATCCATAATCCAGCCAGTCCCTATTCCTATTTGTAGCTTCCCTCATTTTTGGTGTCTTTATTTCATCACCTAAACATCTCCATCTGCATCCATCTTGACCCAGTCATTTAGGTTTGATTTAATACAATTTTTAAAGGTTCCTGGATCCAAAAACTTATTGTAGTTTGACCCTGGAATATTATTTTCCCTTCTTAAATTTTGTTTCTTGCTCTTATTCTACCTAATGTAGATATTTTCTAAACTCTCACTCTACATATCCTATTCCAAGGTAAAGTCCAGCAAAATCAAATCTAAGATGTATTATCCTCTTTCTTTGATTAAAGACACATGTGAACTTTGAAACTATGAGTACTCTTGCCTGGTCACGGGGCTAAGGAAAAGAAATAAGATTTCTTTATAAAATGAAGGTCTAGAGTCTATAACATTATCTCAGAGAGTAGCTGCTGTAAGATTTTTTGCATTCTTTTTTTCAGGCCTCAGATTTATAAATTGTCAGTATATGGAACATCATCTTCAATAATCAAATAATTTCCTCATATTTTTAATGTTTTTATCCTTTACATCTTCATAATATCCCATCCTATTCTTTTTCCCACTCCAACTACTTGAACTTGAGTATCAAAAATTTACCCAAATAATATTACACTATATGACTAACTGCTCACTTTTTCCAAAAATATTATTCATGTTCTATCAATGCATACTGATATCTGTACATCTTGCTCATCCTTTTTAACTGTGATGCATTATTCTATTTTTGCATATATAGCAATGTAGTCTAGTTGAACATTAATTGGACATTTCCATGTTTTCACAGTCATTACAAACAGCATTTTGGTAATACACCCATCTAGGCTTATTTGGGTACCTAGTCAAGAGTTTCTCAAAGACACACAATCAAGGGGTAGTACTTCTCGGCAGTGAGTGGATTATGCGTAGTTAATTCCATTCAATACTCAAGCTAATCTCCTGAATGGTTACTTCAATATTCTCCCTTCAAATAGTGAATAAGTGTTTCTATACCTTCATATCATCACTAGCACTGGACATTGTCTAAATTTTTTAAGTTTTATTCTTCTGTTAAGTACACAAAATCATGTCTCATTATAATTTTTAATTTTATGATTACTAAAAAAGAAGGCACTTCTCCACAAAATTATTAGCCATTCAAGGTTTCTCCCTGTGAATTGTCCATTCATACCTTTTATTCACTTCTATATTGGGTTGCCTGACTATTTCTTCTTGATTTGCAGAGATTCTTTACANTTAATTTTCTTCTATTTGTGGTTAATCCATTTGTAACTTGTTCAAGAAATCTCTACATCCAAGGTTGAACAATATTCTGAATTTTGTTCTAATAGTTGTATAAGATCTTTCATGTTTGGGTTTTTAATAAATCTGATTTTAATTTTTTATAGGTTCAAGATGAAGTCTGTTTCCTAATAGCAATTATTAGTCATTTTTGCACTTAGTTGGAAGTCACCACTTCTGTGCACGTATAAATATATACATATATATGAGTGCTTCATGCATATTCACATCTGATTATCTGATTGTCTGGTAGAGCAATACCTTATTATCTGGTCGGTAAGTCCTCTCTCTTTACTTTTGCTGTTGCCTTAGCTATCATTGACATCTAGTCCTCCATAAATTTTAGTATTACTTTGTTTATTACTCAAAAATATCACACTGGAATTTTGAATAAAGTTTCATTATGCTTATAGATTAATTTGGGAAGAACTGACACCTTTACAATATTAAGGTTTCTTATTCAAGAACGTTTAACTTTCTTTTTCTCCAAATAGAAATAAGAAATAATACCCTACTTCCACCTCCAAAAATCCTTGGATAATGACAAAATGGCCCTGTTAGCTTTTACAAAGGTGTTTGAATAATTTACTTGGAGGATATTAAGACCCATCTCAGTTTGCTTTCTCTATTATAAAACAAAGGTCATTGAGTAGATCAGAGCTAGTCAAAGTAACTGGCAGTGACACTGGGAATAAGGGAACTTGTACCAGAAAATTCTTACTCCATCACAAAAAGGTTTCCAGGGGGAAAAACAAATCAGCATGATCACTGGTGATGATTTCTAGGTACCCTTTAACAACAATATGATAATTTGATTGATAGTAATTTATAAAGTTTTCAGATTTTATAAAAGTTCTAAATGGCAGAAGTTTTGCTTTATAATTTAAATTGAGTAAATTATAATTTATATAAGCTTTCTT
>SJYQ01006438.1:95222-107796 GCA_006410935.1 Redunca redunca
TCCTATTAATTTTTAAATTTCTTAATTGCTTTGATTCTTTATGGGTTATTATTTTAAATATTTTTTTTTCCTCTTTCACATATCAACATTTTAATTAAGTCAGTCATCCTTATGGAAGAAGAAAGCAAAGAGAAGACACAAATTAGAAAAAATAAAGTGCAGTGTCTTTTCTGTGCCCCAATGGCACAGGGGAGCCAGTGGAAAAACACTAGATGGGTTGATAAACTGTAGAATCCAGAATATGAGCACAGCTCCATTTTACATAATTAAGCACATGGTTCTAAGTGCTTCCTGGAGAAACACTTTATGGGGAAAGGAAGTTTGTCTTCAAGATATCCTTTCCATCTATAACCTTCTGAATTGCTTTTTCCTTCCTCTTAAACAGATTGACTAGTTGATACTTTTCTTCTCAATCCAAATCTCTTTGTTTAGATGTCTGTTCCATTAAAGTCTTCTGTTGGGGAGAATTGGAGTCAGTACCTGACTCCACAGTGTTAACCACCAAAGTAAGTAAAGGAAAAAAAGAGTAAAACAGTTAATGGCATGTGTATTTCAGAACTGTGTAAGAGTAAAGAAAGTGCAAGATGTTTTTTAAATGCTCCTTTGTACCCTTCTCCAGCCAACTCTGATTTCCCTGTAAATTTACCTATGGAACTTTTTCAGACTATAAACATAAATTCTATAATAATCATGTATAGAATAATTCTTGTTAAACAATATGGCTGAAGTTTTAAATCCCCATAGATGATAGTGATATGACACTGTTAACCATGGTGTGTGACGGGGTCTTATGTGCCATTCTCCAGCCCAACTACATATTCAATTCTTGAACTAATCAATGACAACCTGTCAAGTGGTCCAGCATATTACTGAGCCCCTTTAGTGACAGTGAACACATTTCCAAAGCAATCTATTCCAACTTTAGACAGCTAAAGCTACAAGAAACTTCTCCAAAATCATTCTCATGACAATTTCCAGAAATTGGCCCCATGTGAAGGTATTTAAAACAAGTCTTAATTCACTCCACACAAGATTCTCTTTCAAATTTTTCCCTTCTGAAATGCCCATTCCGAGGCCCAAAAACCTTCAGTCTTTTCTTATGTGGAAAATTTTCCACTCCCTCTCACCAGTTCTGTTCTTGCCTTCTGAATATGTTACAGTTTGTCTACATCTCCTCTTTAGGCACCACTGGAACAGATGAATTTCTTCATGTGAAATCTTCTCAGAACCCAGGAGATCAAAACTAGATTTCTCTCAGTAAAGATGCTAGACCTTAATGAATCGGTTCAGGTCAGTTTAGTCACTCAGTCAAGTCCAAATACTTGTGACTCCATGAACCACAACATACCAGGCCTCCCTGTCCATCACCAACTGTCAGAGTCTACCCAAACCTATGTTCCTTGAGTCAGTGATGTCACCCAACCAACTCATCCTCTGTTGTCCACTTCTCCTCCTGCCCTCAATCTTTCCCAGCATCTGTGTCTTTTCAAGTGAGTCAGCTCTTCACATCAGGTGGCCAAAGTACTGGAGTTTCAGCTTCAACATCAGTCCTGCAAAGGAACACCCAGGACTGATCTCCTTTAGGTTGGACTGGTTGGATCTCCTTGCAGTCCAAGGGACTCTCAAGAGTCTTCTCCAACACCACAGTTCAAAAGTATCAATTCTTCAGCCCTCAGCTTTCTTTATAGTCCAACTCTCACATCCATACATGACTACTGAAAAAACCGTAGCCTTGACTAGACGGACCTTTGTTGGCAAAGTAATGTCTCTGCTTTTTAATATGCTATCTAGGTTGGTCATAACTTTCCATCCAAGGAGTAAGCGTCTTTTAATTTCATGGCTGCAATCACCATCTACAGTGATTTTGGAGCACACCCCACCGCCCCCCTCCCCCGACAAAAAAAAAAAAAAAGCCAGCCACTGTTTCCACTGTTTCCCCATCTATTTGCCATGATGAGATGGGACTGGATGCCATGATCTTAGTTTTCTGAATGTTGAACTTAAGCCAACATTTTCAGTCTCCTCTTTCACTTTCATCAAGAGGCTTTTTAGTTCTTCTTCACTTTCTGCCATAAGGCTGGTGTTATCTGCCTATCTCAGGTTATAGATATTTCTCCCAGCAATCTTGATTCCAGCTTGTGCTTCTTGCATCCCAGCATTTCTCATGATGTACTCTGTGTATAAGTTAAGTAAGCAGGGTGACAATATACAGCCTTGACGTACTCCTTTTCCTATTTGGAACCAGTCTGTTGTTCCATGTCCAGTTCTAACTGTTGCTTTCTGACCTGCATACAGATTTCTCAAGAGGCAGGTCAGGTGGTCTGGTATTCCCATTTCTTTCAGAATTTTCCACAGTTTATTGTGATCCACACAGTCAAAGGCTTTGGCATAGTCAATAAAGCAGAAATATATGTTTTTCTGGAACTCTCTTGCTTTTTCCATGATCCAGCAGATGTTGGCAATTTGATCTCTGGTTCCTCTGCCTTTTCGAAAACCAGCTTGAACATCAGGGAGTTCACCGTTCATGTATTGCTGAAGCCTGGCTTGGAGAATTTTGAGCATTACTTTACTAGCCTATGAGATGAGTGCAATTGTGTGGCAGTTTGAGCATTCTTTTGTATTGTCTTTCTTTGAGATTGGAATGAAAACTGACATTTTCCAGTCCTGTGGCCACTGCTGAGTTTTCCAAATTTGCTGGCATATTGAGTGCAGCACTTTCACAGCATCATCTTTTAGGATTTGAAATAGTTCATCTGGAATTCCATCACCTCCACTAGCTTTGTTCATAGTGATGCTTCCTAAGGCCCACTTGACTTCACATTCTAGGATGTCTGGCTCTAGGTGAGTGATCACACCATTGTGATTATCTTAGTCATGAAGATCTTTTTTGTACAGTTCTTCTGTGTATTCTTGCCACCTCTTCTTAATATCTTCTGCTTCTGTACGGTCCATACCATGTCTGCCCTTTATTGAGCCCATCTTTGCATGAAATGTTCCCTTGATATCTCTAACTTTCTTCAAGAGATCTGTAGTCTTTCCCATTCTATTGTTTTCCTCTATTTCTTTGCATTGATCATTGAAGAAGCCTTACTTAGCTTTCCTTGCTGTTCTTTGGAACTCTGTATTCAAATCGGCATATCTTTCCCTTTCTCCTTCACTTTTCACTTCTCTTCTTTTTACAGCTATTTGTAAGGCTTCCTCAGACAGCTATTTTGCTTTTTTGCATTTCTTTTTATTTGGGATGGTCTTGACCCCTGTCTCATGTACAATGTCATGAACCTCCGTTCATAGTTCATCAGGCACTCTATCAGATCTAGGCCCTTAAATCCATTTCTCACTTTCACTGTATAATCATAAGGGATTTGATTTAGGTCATACATGAATGGTCTAGTGGTTTCCCCACTTTCTTCAATTTAATTCTAAATTTGGCAAAATGGAGTTCATGATCTGAGCCACAGTCAGCTCCCAGTCTTGTTTTTGCTAACTGTCTAGAGCTTCTCCATCTTTGGCTACAAAAAATATGATCAGTCTGTTTTCGGTGTTGACCAGCTGGTGATGTCCATGTGTAGAGTCTTCTCTTGTGTTGTTGGAAGAGAGTGTTTGCTATGACCAGTGCATTCTCTTGGCAAAACCCTGCCCTGCTTCATTTTGTACTCCAAGGCCAAATTTGCCTGTTGCCCCAGGTATTTCTTGACTTCCTACTTTTGCATTCTTGTCCCCTAAAATAAAAAGACATCTTTTTTGAGTGGTAGTTCTAAAAGGTCTTGTAGGTCTTCATAGAACTGTTCAACCTCAGCTTCTTCAGCATTACTGGTTGGGGTATAGACTTGGATTACCATGATATTGAATGGTTTGCCTTGGAAATGAACAGAGATCATTCTGTTGTTTTTGCGATTGCATCCAAGTACTGCATTTCAGACTCTTTTGTTGACTATGATGGCTACTCCATTTCTTCTAAGCAATTCTTGCCCACAGTAGTAGATATTATGGTTATTGAGTTAAATTCACCCATTCCAGTTCATTTTAGTTTGCTGATTCCTAAAATGTCAACATTCACTCGTCTTCTCCTGTTTGACCACTTCCAATTTGCCTTGATTCATGGACCTAACATTCCAGGTTCCTATGCAATATTGCCCTTTATAGCATCGGACCTTGCTTCTATCACCAGTGACATCCACAAATGTGTGTTTCTCCGTCTCTTCATTCTTTCTGGAGTTATTTCTCCACTGATCTCCAGTAGCATACTGAGCACCTAGCAGCCTGTGGAGTTCATCTTTCAGTGTCCTATCTTTCTGCCTGTTTGTACTCTTCATGGGGTTCTCAAGACAAGAATACTGAAGTGCTTTGCCATTCGCTTCTCCAGTGGACCATATTTTGTCAGAACTCTCCACCAAGACCCGTCCATCTTGGGTGGCCCTACACGGCATGGCTTAGTTTCACTGAGTTAGACGAGGCTGTGGTCCATGTAATTAGATTGGTTAGTTTTCTGTGATTGTAGTTTCAGTCTGTGTGCCCGCTGATGCACTCTCTCAGTGCCTACTGTTTTACTGGGTTTTCTCTTACCTTGGACATGGGCTATTCCTATTTCTGCCACTGAAGGCAAAAGATATATCTAAGGATGGTGACTGGCATATGTAATATGAAATATTGCTTGAATAAATAAGTGAAACCCTTTGCTCTGTTAATCAATTAAAATTAGAGGCAGTGAAAGGATTTTAGCCCACAGGCATGGTGGACAGACTCTAAGATAGTCCTCATGATTTCTGCCTTCTGTTATTTACACTTTTCATTATTCCCTTTCTTCTAAGTGTGAGTAGGACCTGTGTCTTGCTTCTAACCAACTGAATACAGCAAAGGTGACAGGAGGTGTTTGTTTACTAGCACACAAATATACTACATAAAACTGTAATGCCCATCTTGTGGGGGAACTCTTTCCTCCTTGGTGGTTGTGAGGAAGTAAGAAGCCAGATGGAGAAGACCCATATGGCAAAGAACTGAGGGCAGCTCCAGACCAACAGTCAGCAAGACACTAAGGTCCTCAGTCCAACAACCACAAAGAACTAAATGTTGCCAATATCACATGAGCTTGGAAGCAAATCCCTCTCCAGTCAAGCCTCTTATGAGATCAAACTGGTTCATCCCTTGACTTAAGTCTCAGCAATGACTCAGCTAAGCCATGCCTGGACTTCCGACCCACAGTACCTACATATTTGAATCATTAAGGAAGTATCAGTTCAGTTCAGTTCAGTCGCTCAGCTGTGTCCGACTCTTTGCGACCCCATGAATCGCAGCATGCCAGGCCTCCCTGTCCATCACCAACTCCCGGAGTTCACTCAGACTCACGTCCATCGAGTCAGTGATGCCATCCAGCCATCTCATCCTCTGTCGTCCCCTTCTCTTCCTGCTTCCAATCCCTCCCAGCGTCAGAGTCTTTTCCAATGAGTCAACTCTTCACACGAGGTGGCCAAAGTACTGGAGTTTCAGCTTTAGCATCATTCCTTCCAAAGAAATCCCGGGGTTAATCTCCTTCAGAATGGACTGGTTGGATCTCCTTGCAGTCCAAGGGACTCTCAACTGTCTTCTCCAACACCACAGTTCAAAAGCATCAATTCTTCGGTGCTCAGCCTTCTTCACAGTCCAACTCTCACATCCATATATGACTACTGGAAAAATCATAGCCTTGACTAGACAGACCTTAGTCGGCAGAGTAATGTCTCTGCATTTCAATATGTTATCTAGGTTGCTGATAACTTTTCTTCCAAGGAGTAAGTGTCTTTTAATTTCATGGCTGCAATCACCATCTGCAGTGATTTTGGAGCCCAAAAAAAATAAAGTCTGACACTGTTTCCACTGTTTCCCCATCTATTCCCCATTGAGTGATAGGACCGGATGCCATGATCTTCATTTTCTGAATGTTGAGCTTTAAGACAATTTTTTCACTCTCCTCTTTTACTTTCATCAAGAGGCTTTTTAGTTCCTCTTCACTTTCTGCCATAAGGCTGGTGTCATCTGCATATCTGAGGTTATTGATATTTCTCCCAGCAATCTTGATTCCAGCTTGTGTTTCCTCCAGTCCAGCGTTTCTCATGATGTACTCTGCATATAAGTTAAATAAGCAGGGTGACAATATACAGCCTTGATGTACTCCTTTTCCTATTTGGAACCAGTCTATTGTTCCATGTTCAGTTTTAACTGTTGATCCCTGGCCTGCATACAGATTTCTCAAGAGGCAGGTTAGGTGTTCTAGTATTCCCATCTCTTTCAGAATTGTCCACAGTTTCTTGTGATCCACACAGTCAAAGGCTTTAGTGTAGTCAATAAAGCAGAAATAGATGTTTTTCTGGAACTCTCTTGCTTTTTCCATGATCCAGCATATGTTGGCAATTTGATCTCTTGTTCGTCTGCCTTTTCTAAAAGGAAGTATAAACATAGACATATTCCAACCTCAATTTTTAAAATATTTTGAAAAGACCTCCTAGGTAATTCTGATGTTTACACATGGTTTGCAAATTTTGACCTAAACTAGCAATCAGTTCGGAGAAGGCAACAGCACCCCACTCCAGTACTCTTGCCTGGAAAATCCCGTGGATGGAGGAGCCTGGTAGGCTGCAGTCCATGAGGTCTTGAAGAGTCAGACACGACTGAGCGACTTCCCTTTCACTTTTCACTTTCATGCACTGGAGAAGGAAATGGCAACCCACTCCAGTGTTCTTGCCTGGAGAATCCCAGGGATGGGGGAGCCTAGCGGGCTGCTGCCTATGGGGTCGCACAGAGTCAGACACGACTGAAGCGACTTAGCAGCAGCAGCAGCAGCAGCAATCAATTTTAATATGAAACTTAAAATTATTTAAGAGGTGGTATTTTTGTTATTGTCACAGAACTAATCATTAGAAGAATCAAAAGTTACTTTTCCCCTTTCACATCAGCACCTTTATCCATATCCTTTGCACAGGCTTCTCCCATAATGAAAAGAAGGAACAGGCAAAGATGACAGAGGCAGGCAGTTAGACCTTGACCTTGGCTTTGGCTAGTTCAGGCCTTCTCAATTCAACTAATAGGATGCCATTGAAGGAAGCAGAAAAGGCTGTCAGTCCCAGAGTTTACTTAATAGATGACTTCACTAGTACCCTTACCTTCTAGGAATTAGAAAAGACTTTTTTAACCTTCTTAGATTTATTCATTTAAAAAAATAAGTGGACCAGTGACTATTTAGGTGTCAGTCATCCAGTCTTAAGAAACTATAAATACTATAAAAACAAGACTAGTGGAAGGATCTGGGCCAGATAAAATAAGCTGGAAGTCTCTCCCAACAGCCCAGGCCTCTTTCCTGTCTGGAAGCAGAGGTAAGTGATGGTTCAGATACATCTGGCAACCCACTGAACCCACACGAAGACAGAAAATCGGTACATGTTTTTCCTTTGGTTTAAAAAAGTGATAAACGTTTTCTTATAACTGACAAGTGGTAGATATTATTAATTTTGGTTTTGGTAAAACAACATGAATTGGAAGGAAAGAAGTAAATCAAATCTAAGATTATAACTTAATCTTTCCACAGCCAGGCAAAAGCCAAGGGGTAGAGGGGGAACTGCCTAGTGAATATGATGCTCCAAATGAATAGAAAGGGTGAGAGACACACATATCCAAGATGTCCAAGGAGAGTGTTCGAGTTGTGATTCATTCAATGTGTGATTCAATTGTGCATTCAGGTTTTGCTTTTCCCTAAAACTCTCCAAGTTATGTTGAAGCATTCCTATCAGGTTTCTACTAACAGACATGTCTCCACATTTTTGCTATTTTGCTCACATTTATCTTAAGAATCTCAGTCTCCTAGGGCCATCTGTGACCTCTTGGTCTTGATTCTAGAACCACCTTTCTTATCTGAGATTATAGATTTTGAGTGCATCTAGGTCATCCCTGCTTATCCTATAATATCCTTGCCTCTGGCATGCACCTGCTTTTCTTGTAAAACAATCTTTCCTGCACCTTCTCTTAGGTCCCTTTTACATGCCCCCATTTTTAAACACATTTGTGCCTTGCATGTTAACCACCTCTACCTTTCAATGAGCACTCTTTGAAAGAAAGGTGAAAGCCCCTTTCGTATCCTGAAGCCAGAGGCTGAAAAATCACAGAGAAAATTTTCTGTGTTATCAGTGTCTATGGCTGCAGTGATGCATCTTCACCTAATCCATCTGGTATCTGTTCTCTCAGCTACCCTGAAAGTGATGAGCTGTTCTCTTAAACAGGGCAAGCTGTGTCCTCCAGGCTCTCTCTGAACTGAACTATATTTCCACTAATTAAATTGTGCTCCCTTGATTGGGGCCTGAACTTGAGGCTTCCTTCTAAACTTCTAATCACTGTTTTCCTATAAACCCAGCTGATCTCAAAAAAAAAAAAAAAAAAAATTCCCCTCAGGCCTTCGGATTTTCTCTCTTTGTCTCAAAGCTTATATGTGTCCCAAAGTTTTGATGGGACCCAAGTTTGTCTCTAAAGGGATCCTTCCAATGCAATGTCATCTTTTCCCAAACATTTTGTATTTTTTCCTTCATAGAGTCATTTGGAAAGATTTCCAACTCTTCTATTTCTCCACTTTTACTGGGAAGGGAAACCTGCTTATTACTGCTAGTGGCTTAAAAAATAAAAATCTCTTATTAAAAACAGTCATATATGACCAAACACAAAATTTTAGAACAGTTTTAGGGCTATATTAAATATATAAAAATAATCTTCCAATAGGTAAAAGTAAATAATATAAAATCTCCACTATAAATTATGTCACATAACAAGACAAAGCTTTCTGGTCCAAGACCATAGCAAAGAGCACTTGAACTTCTAACTAGTTCATTTACCCAGATTCTGCTGAAAGAGCAGGCACACAGTGAGAATAAGAGGGAACAAAAGAGTGTTCATCCACTGGTTCTCCTTCTCTATCCTTCACGTGATCCCCAGAGTCCCATTACTGATAGCGTTTCCATCTAGGTAAGACTGCTCCTCATTGGTGAACATGACATACACAGAAAAAGTTAGAGATCTGCACCTAAGAGCAAAGCAAATCCAATTATGTACCAGAGATTTTAATGCCTTTCCACTAAACTTCAGACTGTAAAGATCCAGGGAGCATGTTTATTTATTTATACCATGCCTCCCTCCAAATAGGATTTGAGGCAGCTCATTGAGCATGTTAATAATGCTTATTCTCCAGACCCTATTTACTGTGTTGTGCTGCTGGAGATATCATTACCCCTGCTTGCTCTCTGAAAATCTAGCTTTTTAGAAGGTTGTTTGTGGAATTTTCTGAAATGCAGAAGCAACTGAGGCCTGCCTTCCTGTGCTCTCACAGGAGGGAAAGAATTCAAAAGTTGGGGTGGAGCCACCATGGGAGGAGAAGGTAAGGCTAGCACATAGGATTCTAGGATCCTCAGACTAAAGTTGATGCAGTGATCAGTACCCATCAGAGGTCCCCATGTGCAAACAGGACTTGGGGAATTTCTGAATGCTCCCATTCCTGACACCAGAGGATGGTGCTTGTTCTTTGAGTTATAAAAGTTTTTGCCTTGATATTTTTGATTAGGGCACTATCTAGTTGGAAAGATTCTGCTATTTAGAAATGAATATTTCTCATGTTTCAGAATAGAGACTCAAATCAAGAGGGAGAAAGCATTGATTGACAGGTCACTCGATATCAGATATTGTGCTAGGCATTTTACACATAACATTTCTTATTATTATTATTGGAGAAGGCAATGGCACCCCACTCCAGTACTCTTGCCTGGAGAATCCCATGGACGGAGGAGCCTGGTAGGCTGCAGTCCATGGGGTCGTTAAGAGTTGGACACAACTGAGTGACTTGACTTTCACGTTTCACTTTCATGCATTGGAGAAGGAAATGGCAACCTACTCCAGTGTTCTTGCCTGGAGAATCCCAGGGAAGGTGGAGCCAGGTGGGCTGCCGTCTATGGGGTCGCACAGAGTCGGATACGACTGAAGTGACTTAGCAGTAGCATTATTATTATTATTATTATTATTATTATTATTATTATTATTTTGGTCCTGCTGCGAGCGGGGTCCTAGTTCCCCTACTAGGAATCAAACCAGCGCCCCCTGCAGTGGAAGCACAGAATTCCAACCACTGGAACACCATGGAAGGCCCCTTACATATAACATTTCAACTTGTCCCTATAAGATACCCACTAGGTTGATGTTACTGTTCTGAGAAAACTGATGAGAGACGGAGCTGTTTTGTCCAAGGAGAGGCAGCTATTAAGTGGACGATGATGCTGGAAGTGGACCTGCGGATGTTTTACTTTTGTCCTAGACTGACTGTTACCCAACACTGTGCTGAGCATATAATAGACAAAAGGTTAATGTTTGCTTGTAAGAATGACACAAAATAGAAGACAAGTATTGACTAAGTGCCTACCATGTGCCAAGCCTATAAATCAAAAAAGGATAAATTCTACACTAAAATTTCAATTCAAGTGTAAATCACCTTTAATCTATGAAAATGAAATTAGGCCAGCAGGGAAGCTGTAAATGAACCTATTAGAATACATCCCATAAGAGGAAGAGCAGGCAGGAAAAATGAGGCGAAGGAACATTGAGATAATGTAATTTTAAAGTTGGCTTCTGTTCTCCTGAAGTACTTTTAAGATTTTACTGTAAAATTACACAGTCATCAGGAATATGCCATTTTTAAAAGACTTTCTCACTTGGGTCAGTGAATAAATAATAACACACATTTAAAAATGCATGACTATTCATTAAACCATTGACCACTTCCAGCCTATTGAGTATATAAGTATTTTAAAAATTACTTTAATACATATTTACCCAATAGACCAGAAAAGTTCCTTTGGTACCTGATATGCATTTTAAGAGCTGCCTGCATAAGGAGTTATCCTATCTGAACCAATCTGCTGCCAACTACATAATATGCATTTTAAAGAACAACCTAATTATGTGCCTACCCAAGAGAACAGAGTTAATACTGAGGGTCAATAATTATTAACTTCCTTTACTACCTTTTCTTCTTTTCTGTCAAATAAAATGAAGGGGGGGGGAGTCTATATCGGTCCTCTTTTTTTTTTAATCTCAACAATAGTGTCCCAATACCTGTCTCACCCCGACTTCACAGAGAGAGAGAGGGAGAGAAAAGAGGGGAAAAGAGGGAAGAGAAAAACGTCTAGAAAAAGCAAAACTATGTGATTAAAATTAAATGTCTTGTTTATAAACAATGTGGAATGTCAAAAATCCATTCTCTAATGTATATTTTCTCTCTTTCTATCTAATAATAGAGAAGGAAATGGCAACCTACTCCAGTACTCTTGCCTGGAAAATCCCATGGACGGAGGAGCCTGGCATGCTACAGTCCATGGGGTTGCACAGAGTCGGACACAACTGAAGCAACTTAGCAGCAGCAGCAGCTACCTAATAGTAGATCAACCTATGCACTCCTTAGTTCCAAAATAGTCTGGTCTCCTTAGTTTCCTTTACTTTTCTAGAAACATGATTACCTTTCCCCTTTCTTCTTGGCAATACATATTGATATAGTTTCCTTTATCCACTTGCACAAAACCAGAAATGTCCTCTGTTACCTAGTCATTGAAGCTGTTCTGATATATATGTTATAGGGGGTGTCTCAGCAGAAAATTCATTCCTGTTCACGCAAACATAAGGCAAAAAGCTGTATTTTCAACAGTTAGATGAATTCATTAACTTCTCCACTCACTGTTCTCATTTTGCCACACATGTCAGCAGTGACATCATCCCACCTGGGAGGGGTACCTCAGAGACCAAGAGAGCACCCGTGACACCCTCTCCAGAGAGATGGCTTTCTTCCTTAATTTCTGGTTTCACTACCCACTGAGTTCTGATGAACACACCCAAAATGGAAATATCACTTGGTGTTTAAGTATTAGATGTCAGCTGCTTGTTGAGGGTGGGTTGCACGTCTGTGAGCACAGATGGCTGCTGGATACGCTACTCCTAAGTGTTATTCCCATCACTCCCAACTGTGATAGCAGACTCACTGTGGGGTTTATTTTACTTTTAAAAATCCATTTTGAACAGAGGATTGCTTCCTATTTACCATTACTCCCCAACTGCTAAATCAATTACATCCATCTAACAAAGAGAAATGGTGCTTCCCAGGTGGCTTTAGCAGTAAAGAACCTGCCTGCTAATGCATAAGACCTAAGAGACTCAGGTTCAGTCCCTAGGTTGGGAAGATCCCCTGGAGGAAGGCATCACAACCAGTGTACCAGGGCGCTCCAGTATTCTTGCCTAGAGAATCCCATGGACAGAGGAGCCTAGTGGGCTATAGGGTTGCAAAGAGTCTGACACGACTGGAGTGACTTAGCACGCAGGCATGCACAAAGAGAAATACAGAAACCTTTCACAAATTCAATTTGAGTCTTAAGAACTGTCTAACTTCTATTCTAAATGTGTTATTTCATTCAATCTAGAGAAGTGAATTCAGGTTTAAGGATATGTAAAATGACCAAATTGTTTCTTTTAATTCATCCCAATAATTTATCATTTATTCTTTCTTTTCATTTTTTAATTATTAACTCATGCC
>SJYQ01006438.1:111988-141590 GCA_006410935.1 Redunca redunca
ACACTGGCTCAGCCTAAGAAAACCAGTCTGATTATATTTACTTTTAAATAATGGATTGTTTGAATACGCTTTACCTTGTGAAATCAAACCTTTCTACTTGCAATGAATAATTTGCAGTCCCTCATTAATGATTTCCCAAAGTCTTTGAAATTATCTCTCCTGTTTGGATAATCTCTAAATGATGGAAAGCAATTTGACTGAAATAGAAAAGGACTGACCCCATGCTATGACTCAAATAAGGACAAATGAGAACCTAATCCCAAACAGAAGCTTCCTGGATCTGCACACTTCATTAGCCCTTGGATGTTGTCTCCTCAATATTACTATTGTAGCGTTACTTTACTCCTTGAATCGCTTTAAGTTTTATTCAGATCTATAGCTTTTGTTTTTAAAGACAAAGTATTGAGGAACTTTGGGGCAATGATCTGGGAGAGAATTCTCTCCAACAACAGGGGCCAAGAGGAAGTCTCACACAAGGACATCTGCATAATCAAAGTAAAATTGCCCTCTTCCCTACTCCAGCTTTTCATCAACAGGGTTCGGAGGGATTCCCAAGTACTAGCAGTAAGCCCATCCCATGGTCCTTCAGAACCTCATCACCTAGTGTCAAATGAAAATGCTGAAACTTTGCCACTGCAGGTAAGACTGCCAAGTTTTCATTCTGCTTCAACACTGATGTACATGTTGGCCTTGGGACCATCAGGACTAATTTCATGTTGCCTTTTGTTACTCTTCATGTCTTCATCATAGGAAACCCAGGACATGCTGGTCATCCTTGCCTGAACTTTTTCTAATTTCCTGAGAAAAATAAAACAATCAGATGACTTGGACACATTTTACTACCATACCCACCCTGCTTTCCACCTCTGTTCTTCTCCTTCTCTCTCATTGCCCTGAATTAATTGTCCATTTTTCTAGCTAAGGTTAACTTCTCTGCAATAGATACCACCACCTCTTGCCTGTTTGAATACTGGTCCAACTGATTTTTTTTTCTCTCTCTTGCATATTAAGTTATTTTTTTCCTGTGCCTCTCTTCCATCATCACACAGGCCTAGTATTATTTCTTTCATAAAAAATAAACAAAAATTGTTTCTTGATTGCACCTGCCCTGCCAACTACCGACCCTTTTCCCTCCTTCACATTACAGTAAACACTTAGAAAGGAGTACGTGTGCCAACAGTCTCCAATTTTTCTCTATTTTCTTTAAATTTATTCCAATAAGATTTTTGCCACCATGGCTCTACAAAAAGTCCTCTAACTCTTATCATTGTCAACGTGACTTCATAATTTTTGAATCCAGGAGTCAACTCTCAACCCACATCATCCTTCACCTAACAGGAGCATTTGACACCTTAGCCCTTCCTGGACATGGTTTCTAAAACTCCACACTCCCATGACTTTCTTATAGGTACTTCTTAAGTGTGCATGCTAGTTTCCCCACAGCTCACCAACTTCAGTAACGGAATAACCCAGGTCTTGGTCCCTGAGCCTCATCTGTTTTCCTTCTCTACCTACTCCTTGGTGACTTCATCCAAGGCTTTAAATACTGTCTCTCTGTTGAAGCCTCCCAGATTTAGTCTCTAGCCAGGGTCTCATCTTTCAACCTCAAACTGCCACTCAGCATCACCACATATATATCTAACAGACACCTCAAGGGTAGAATGCTCCAGCTGAAATCCCAGATTGGTCTTTCTCCCTAAACCTTTACCACAGCCTTTCTTAGTGAAAAACAATTTCATTCTTCCAAGTTGCTCAGGCCAAAATTGAAGTTCATCTTGGCCCCCTCTCTTACACACATATACACTTACATGCCATCCTTTCCAGCACCAAATCCTACCAATTCTATCTTCAAAATATTTCCAGAGTCCAACCGTGTTTTACTCGCTCCACTGCTACTATTCTGGACCACGCCACCATCACACCCTGCTTAGAAAAGTGCAATGGCCTCTGAAGGGGTCTCTCTGCTTCTTTCTGTGAATTCCCAACACTATAGCCATAGGAATCCTAGAAAAATTTGTAAGTCATCATATCACTCTTTTGCTGAGAAGTCTCTAATAACCCACTCAGATTAAAGAGCCGGCGTTTTTACAATGGCCTCCAAGTTCCTCTAAAATGTAGCTCCTTGCTAACTCTCATCTCCTGTCATCTCACTGCCCTATGTTCCCACCTTGCTGGGCATCTTGTTCCTCCTCAGATTTGGCAAGTCTGTTTTACATCAGAGTTTCTGCATTTGCTGTCCTCCTGGCCTGGCATGCTCTGCCCCCATATAGCCATGTGACTCAGTCCTTCATCTTTTTATGTGTAGTCTTCACTCAGGTACATTCTTCTCAAAAAAGTTTCCTCTGATCACTATATTTAAAAATAGAAACCCCAACTACAAACCCCTGTCCTCATTCACTGCTCTGTTCCCTTTTGCACCATTACCAGATAACATGCTATGTATTTTACTGATATTCTTTCTTAATTGTCCATCTCTATTAGGATGAAAGCTTCATGAGGTCAAGTATCTTTAATTTTATTTTATTCTCTGATATCTCAGAGGCCTAAAGCAAAACAATGTGAAAAACTGAAATAGTTCAGGAAATAGTCAAATATTACTGCTGCTATAATAATAATAGCAAACATCATGTAATGCTCACCATATACCCTTACATATATCACCTATTCATATAATTAATGAATTTAATCTCCAAAACAAAACTATGAATAGATAGCATCTTTGTCCACATTTAGAGATGAAGAAATCGAGGCCCAAAGAGGTGAACAAGCCCCCTAAAGATTATACCAAGAGTATGTGGGGAATAAGAATTTGAACCTGGAATTTATATTTTCTAGATTCTGCTTCCTCTGTTAAAATTGGGAAAGTAAGGTCTTCCTTGAAGGCTTGTTGTAAGATTATAAATAATATATACAAAGTATAAACACAATAGCACAGTGTGTAACTCTGGCATGTCAGTACACGGAAGCAATAATTATGCAGCCACTGCTGAACATACAGAGTAAAATTTAGTACAAGGAATCTGAAAATACTTTTCTAAATGGAAGTGTTATTCTGTCTTTCAATTTGTGCTTTGACTGGCAGTGCCATATTTAACTAAGTCCTTCAAAATAACACAAATGAAAATTAGTCTTTTCTTTCTATGGAAAAAAATAATTGGGGTTTTGTTTTTGCTTTGTTATTTTAGCTTAGCAGCTGTATTATGCAAGCCTGCATCAATGTACACACAGCTTGACAATGCAAGCATACTTGTTTTTCAAGTCAAAAAGGAAGATTTTATAACCACTCAGTATTCCTTTTATTTGTCTAAGACTCTATAATCTGCTCTTCATTTAGGCTTGCAGAGCTGCAGTATGAAGAAATCTTTAAGCCCCAGACCTGCTGACTGGCAGGAACTCTGTTCTGGCACCACAGAGGAGCCAAAAACAAGGCTCCATACAGGGGTTCTGAAATGAATTGGGTAGATTGATATTCCCATTTGAGTTCCAATGCCCCCAAAATACCTTCACAGCATGTGAAACAGTATGAGGGCCCCACTGAATTTGTACTCCAGGAAACAAGCTGAAAGGTCAATACGCATGTATATTTATAATGGCATTGGTATTTGTTAACCAATGAGGGGAACTGTTTCTTCCTTTGTGGCAGCTTCTTAAATTTTTCTGGGGAGGGCCTACAGTCAGTCATAGAAAGCTCTTTGCACTTCAATATTTTCAGAACACTTCGGACAAAAAGTGGTCAGACTAGCAGTCTATTGACTTTATAATTTCAATTCCAGGACTAAACCACAGTATCATAGCACATTTCTTATGTTCATCAAAGGGGAAAAAATACACTGTCATATGATAAGAAAAGAATGCTTGCTTGAAAACTAAACTATAGCATAAATTTCTTGGGTTGGCCAGTATTTTTCAGTTAGAAACTATGGGCAGAGCATGTCAATTTCCCAGTAGACAAGAGCTGTCAACTACCTTTATCAAAATAGATATCTTTATCCAAATCTTTTTCTAGTAAGAATGGGTAAAGCAGTCTTCCCCTTCTAACTTCCAATTCTATAGAGTTGGAATTTATCAGTCATTTTATCCAAGCTTAACTAGTTTTTAAAATATTTGTTTGCATGACTCATAGAGATATCTAGAAAAATACATTTATAATGAAAGCATCACTTTTGGAAGATAAAATCAGTTTCTCAATAAACTTCCATTTGGTTTATCAGGCTATGTTGTCTTATAGCCCCTTTCTCCAGAGTCTGTATCCATCATATATGATGACTCCTGCCACCAAACACAGCACCTGCACCAGAAAGAGAAGTGGAAATGCTTAGCCAGCAGCTTCTCTGCCTCTGTTAGCTTCACTGTGTTTCCTATGGTCGTTGCATCATATGTCTTTCTCAGCTGACCCTCTCTTAACTCTTTACAATTTCACCTCTAGAGATTACTTTGCATAGGTTATACTTCTAATTTTCTGAGTCCTAACAACATAGAATGGCTTGATGTCATTAATCACATATTCCAACCCACACTCCCACTTCTAGGAACATCTGATCATCTCCATGATTTATGGCTCCTTGTAAAGCTTAATCACTGAAGTCAGCAGTTCCCCACCTGACCTCAGCCCCTTGATCATTTGTTTATTCTTTCTCAGATAGTACTTAGCTTCTACTATTTCCGTACAGAACTCAAGAAATATCCATTGGATTAAATTGGGTTTATCTTTTTCTTTATGATTATTTCAGTAACTTTAGATTGTAAATGAATGCCTGAGTTTTAAATGGGTTTTAGTTTCAGACATGAGTGGCTCAGGAATTAGTTGATAGAGTAAATTAGCAGCAAATTTAAGTTAGTGGGGGAAACTTGAATATGTAAATAGGAGGTAAAAATTAAAAGATAAGAGGAAAAGCACCTCAAGACAAAGCTTAAATGGAGGTGAGTCTGGGAAAAGATCTGTAACTTGTGCAAGTAAAATCATAATAAATTTAAAAATTTAGCTTGCACATATGTGTAAAATGTGAACTACAGTGAATAAAGGTGATGAGCAGAGTGATAAGGTAATGTAACGAGACTGTGGGCAAAAATAAATTAGAAAAGGGGGACTGTTATGAGGTAATGTAAAGGTGAAAGTCACTCAGTCATGTCCTACTCTTTATGACCCCATGGACTGTAGCCTGCCAGGCTTCTCTGTCCATGGAACTCTCCAAGCCAATATAATAGAGTGGGGAGCCTTTCCCTTCTTTAGAGGAATTTCCCAACCTAGGAATCAAACCAGGGTCTCCTGCATTGCAGATGGATTCTTTATCAGCTGTGCTACCAGGGAAGCCACTAGAGGTAATATATGCCATTAAAATTTGTTATCCAGGCATGATTACATTGTCTGTCTGAAGGAGATATGAAAAGTTAAAATTTTTCTTACCCAATAAATGTCTTTGCTTATTAACAAAACAAAATTGCTTTGTTGTTTTTAAAGAGTTAATATCCAGAGCACAATAGTTGATATTTTTTATTTGAAATCATATGAATAGATATTGATTACCTTCAACCTGTATTTGTACTGACTTGTTTTGGAAAATGGAAAACTAGTCATTCTATCTCTTAGATTGACCCCCAAAATGCAATAAAACAAACAAAAATCTTCCTGGGAATTTGTGCAAAGAGAATTTAAATGGACAAAGATTTGTCCATTTAAATGGACAAAGATTTGTGTACATTATTGTGACAATCCTATTGAGAGGCAGCTTTGTATAGTTTTTAAAACCACAGGTTCTGGTGTCAAAATAACCTGAATCCCAACCAGTGCTCCACTGTTCCCTAGCTGTGCAACTTTGGAGGAGTCATAGCACCTCCCCGGGTTTCAATTCTCTCATCTGTAAAATGAGGATAACACCTATGCCACAGGACTATTTTGGAAATTAAGTAATGTGATATATGTATAATTGTTGTTGTTCAGTCACTAAGTCATGTCTGACTCTGCAACCCCATGGACTGCAGCACACTAGGCTTCCCTGTCCTTCACTGTCTCCTTAAGTTTGCTTAAACTCATATCCATTGAGTTAGAGTTGCCATTCAACCATCTCATCCTCTGTCACCTCCTTCTTCTCCTGCCCTCAATCTTTCCCAGCATCAGGATCTTTTCCAATGAGTCAGTTCTTCACATACGGTGGCCAAAGTATTGGAGCTTCAGCTTTAGCATTAGTTCTTCCAGTGAATATTCAGGGCTGATTTCCTTTAGGATTGACTGGTTTGCTCTCCTTGCTGTCCAAGGGACTCTCAAGAGTCTTCTCCAGCACCACAATTTGAAAGCATCAATTCTTCAGTGCTCAGCTTATGATCCAACCCTCACATCCATACATGACTACTGAAATAACCATAGCTTTGACTATATGGACCTTTGTCAACAAAGTGATGACTTTGCTTTTTAATAGGCTGTCTAGATTTGACTAGTTGCTACACAAATTGAATTATTTATGATGATAATAGTGATGGCGACAAATTATATTTTAAGAATAACTATGTAACCAGTAGGCCACAGACTCTATCTTCTAGGCTGCACAAGGGAATGTTCCCCACGGTTAGGGCAGTGCAGGGTTTGGCACATAAGCATTCTTGCATGAGTGTGTTAGAGCAGAAGTGGGGATGGTGATTGCAGCCATGAAATTAAAAGATGCTTACTCCTTGGAAGGAAAGTTATGACCATATATATGTGTTAGTATACTGTATTGGTGTTTTTCTTTCTGGCTTACTTCACTCTGTATAATCTGCTCCAGTTTCATCCACCTCATTAGAACTTATTCAAATGTATTCTTTTTAATGGCTGAGTAATATTCCATTGTGTATATGTACCACAGCTTTCTTATCCATGATGCTTGGGGCTGGTACACTGGGATGACCCAGAGAGATGGTATGAGGAGGGAGGTGGGAGGGGGGTTCAGGATTGGGAACTCATGTACACCCGTGGCAGATTCATCTTGATGCATGGCAAAACCAATACAGTATTGTAAAGTAAAAGAAAGTAAAATAAAAAAATTTAAAAAAAGAAAGTTATGACCAACCTAGATAGCATATTCAAAACCAGAGACATTACTTTGCCAACAAAGGTCCATCTAGTCAAGGCTATGGTTTTTCCATAGCCTAGTCATGTATGGATGACTAGTCATGTATGGATGTGAGAGTTGGACTGTGAAGAGAGCTAAGCACCAAAGAATTGATGCTTTTGAATTGTGGTGTTGGAGAAGACTGAGAGTCTCTTGGACTGCAAGGAGATCCAACCAGTCCATCATAAAGGAGATCAGTCCTGGGTGTTCTTTGGAAGGATTGATGCTAAAGCTGAAATTCCAATACTTTGGCCACCTCATGCGAAGAGTTGACTCACTGGAAAAGACCCTGATGCTGGGAGGGATTGCGGGCAGGAGGAGAAGGGGATGACAGAGGATGAGATGGCTGGATGGCATCACTGACTTGATGGACATGAGGTTGAGTGAACTCCGAGAGTTGATGATGTACAGGGAGGCCTGGCATGCTGCGATTCACGGGGTCGCAAAGAGTCAGACACGACTGAGCGACTGAAATGAAATGAACTGAGGGATCATGAGGTTTCCAGATGCATCTGGAAAGGTGGAAAGGAAGTGCTCCTACATGAGCACTGGCCCTTAAAGCTGTGCACACTTGAGTTCTCACACATATACACCTACACATACACAAACATGTGTATGCATTTGTGTGTGCATATACATATAAATGGGCTTCCCTGGTAGCTTAGAGTAAAGAATCTGTCTGCAATGTGGGAGATTCAGGTTCTGCCCCTGGGTAAAAAGATCCACTGGAGAAAAGAATGGCTACCCACTCCAGTATTCTTGCCTGGAGCATTCCCTGGACAGAAGAGCCTGGTAGGGTACAGTCCATGGGGTCACAAAGAGTCAGACATAACTGAAGGACTAACACTTTTACATACATGTAAACATGCACATAACTGAGCCCTGGCCAGCCCTCACCTGCCCTGAGTCTCAGAACCCAATTTCTAACCTTCAAATGGTGCTGGGAAGGGGATGGTGGGGGTATCAAGAATGTGTGCATTATTAATGGTGTATACTCTGAAATTACAGGGGTGTATGTGGGCATGAGAGTGGTGTGTACACAGCCAATACTGATGCCTCTTAAGGGCTCCTCAGGTTGTACAATCATACAAAGAAATTTTACTTAAGCAAGAGAATCTCTTATAATTCAACAAAGGCAAAAATGGGCAAGTGGTGGCCCTAGACCTGAGGCTAGACCTAGAAATATGACATGACCCAAAAAGTAAGGGGCAGGAGAAGAACCTACAACCAGAGAAGCAAGCAAATCAGGCACCAGCTCACAAACTGGGCTTAGAGCATCAGGACTATGGAAGACAGGAAACAAAGTTCATGGAAGGGATCCTTGGGTACCTCTGAATAAGGTTGTATCCTGCTGCCATTTTCCCTGGCTGCCTCTGTTCAAATCCCTGTGCAGACACTTACTACATGGTGATTATAAGCAAGTTCTTTCAACAGCAAGTGCTTCCAATTTCTCATCTGCAAAATGGAGATCAAGATACTACATTTGTCATAACGTTGTATATGTGTGATATGTGTTAATACATACAAAGCAGCACATAGAAGTAATCATTCAAGAAATGCCATTATCATCAGTGTCATTTTTATTATTATTCACAGACCTGTTGGCAAATTCTCAGCACCAAGGATTGTTTGCACTGAAGCAAGTTCTACTCCATGGCGATATTCATATCATGAGCAATTTGGAAAAGCACCATCACGTCCCTCCCAAACTTGTATATCCTAGAGGCTCTTCAAGTGGGACCAGAGAGCAGTGGAAAGGGAGGACAGGGCCTGACCCAATGAGTCCCAAAAGAAAACTCCCTGAACTTTTTCATCTCCTCCATTTTCCAAGTCAGTAGGCAGAGGACAATAGCCAAAACCATGAAGCCACGCATCTAGGACCTTGGCCAGGTGCATAAAAGTGAGCATACGGTGTGCAATTAATCATGGAGAGTTTTTGCAGAGTTCTATACAGCACAGTAAAGCTTCTGTCTGCAATGCAGGAGACACAGGTTCGATCCCTGGGTTGGGAAGATCCCCTGGAGAAGGAAATGGCAGTCCACTCCAGTATTCTTGCCTGGAATATCCCATGGACCGTGGAGCCTGGTAGGGTACCATCCATGGAGTTGCAAAGAGTCGGACACAACTGAACGACTTCACTTTCACTTTCATACAGTACTACTACAACTACCAACTATGCATTAATACCAAAACATATTGAGGAAATTGTCCACAAAACCTTTTATTAAAACACAATGCAAAAAATTGTCCCTAAATTCTTCTCTGGTACAAAAAGAAGAATGAATAAAACTGTTAAAAAGAGGTAAAAATAAAAAGTGGTAAAAACATTATTAAGATGCAAATCAGGAGCATCAATTTATCCCAAACTAAACCCAAACTAAAACATTACTTCTCATTTAGGATCAACTGTAAATAACACAAGAAGTTTCTAGAATTCCTTCAAGTCAAAATGAACCTAATGTAAAAGCACAAGATTATGACTCATAAATAAGCTTACTGGGACAAATGTGATGCACATCACAGCCAAGCTGCTGTGACATCAAAAATAATGATGAATCACCACATATATGAACAGGGTATATTGCAGCTGCTGTCAGAGCAGCACAGTGTGTAGATACAAGCCAAGTAGTAATATTGTTTAAGTACAGTCACTAGGCCCACTTTGCACCTGGTAATTGTGGCAGGCACCTCAGATAGTATCTTTAATGACTATTCAAATGAAGATAGGATGATTGATGATATCCTTTCCCATTTTTAAAAGTACAAAATACAAAGCCAATACTACATAAATTCTCATACCTTGAAGACTGAGCAACAATGTCTCATTATAATATATTCCTATAAATCATGCAGGATTATATGGGAAAAATAGCATAGCTCTGCCTATAACTCTGTTTCTGTGTGTGTGTGAGAGAGAGAGAGAGAAAGAGAGAGGGAGGAAGGAAGGGAGGGAAATGGGGTACCATCTACCTTATAAAGTCCTTTTAACTGAAAGTGACTGGTGCCATGTGTTCAATGATAAGTTTTGTTGCTTTAGAAATGAATGCAGTATTCATAGGTAGCACAATGCCTATCACAGTGTACTTATCCAATAAATGGAGTAGAAGCACAAAGAGTGTTGAAGGAAAGGCTGTACCTGTTATCACCCAATTCCCTAGCGAGATATACAAAGTGGCAGAGCTAGAGCTGCATTCCAAGCATCCTACCTACTAAATACTTAGGTGAAAGTTTAGGTATTATATGCTATCTAACCCTTTTCCAAGAACTTCTTATCAAGTTTCTGTGGTATCAGAAGACAAGACACCAAATTCTGTTTCCATTAGGCAGTCATATTGAGTTGGTTTCAAATATAAAAAACAACTGAAGTATTTCTACTTGTCCAGCTGATTTCCACCATTTTCCTCTTATAATTTAGGAAACTTTCTAAATTCACAGACTTCAGTCTCTCGAGTAGTTTCATACTTCTGTTATGCACTTTACTAATCTACTAATCTGCCCTACATCCTTCTCAGCTTCATTGTTCACTGCTAGCCATAATGTTATCCCCAATCAGCAAGCCTTTTTAATATGTTGAACCTTTAGGGTTACTGATATGGGTTATAGAGTTGTAGACTAAAGTGGATATAGAAAAAATTAATGTCATAAGTCATTTATATCCATTATTCTAATGGATTTTAAAACAATGAAATTATTTTTTATCAAGGCATATTGAAAATGCACACAGTTTAGAAGCCATTTGATTTTCACATACTCTATATTTTAACATTTAACAATATGACAGCCTCAAAATGGCACATTGTCACAGTTGAAAATCAAACTCTGAAGTACTAAATTAAGTGTGGGGTAGGCCACATACAATTATCTTTGGAATTGTAGGGCAGGATTGGTTCTCAAGGACTTAGATGACAGTAACACAATCACATGACCCACAAAACTGTTCTTTTCTCCTATTATTTTTCTTAAAGTCTGAACTTCTCATGAAGTGTATTTCCAAACCAAAAGGCTTACATTTGAGGCTAGATTGGTTTAAAATAATTATATTCTAATTCTTTAGAAGTTAGCCATCCTTTATGATTCAATTTCTTTATTTTCCTTTTGTCTGTATACCCCTTCAAAGTGAGATTAGCCAAAATATAATATACTTCACTCTTCATGGTTTCTTGAAAGGGAATTTCTCCAGAGTCATTGAAAAGGGGAGAAAATAAGTTCTTCTAGGAAGTATGATTATTGGTACTAAGAAACTCAATAAAGGAAAGTCCAAAACATAGAATAATATAGAAAAATTAATGTAGGAATAAAAATTATTAAGTAAAAGACTGACTTTAAAAACAATAGAGTTAAAATAAGTGAATGCTACTATGTTTTAAAATATACATAGATGTGAATTAGAAATACAGAATACAAATAAATATGTTGAAAAGTTTATAAGAACAAAGCATTCCTGAGCTATCTGTTGTATAATTACTATGAACCATATTGAAAATATCCCACCCCACTACTCTGCCTTACAACATTTGCAATGGATCTGTCCATCCTTTGAAGCATTACCAACCTCAGTACACAAATTTGAGAAGCGAGGATATTTGATCTTTGGCAAGCTGATGACCAGTTGATCCTTTCTTGAATATAATTCCTATATTCCTAAATCAACATTCTAATCTAGGCCCTTTCAGCTATTTATATTCCCCATGCATCATCTCAAGTCTGATAGGAACTTATCTTCTCTAACGTACTCTTTCACTGCTCTTCTTCAATTTCGTCTACTGTGTACCCTGGAACTTGCATTCTATAACAAACTTTCCAAAATCTTTCACCTCTTTAATATAATTTCCTTTTATTGCATGTTTTAATTTAAAAAATTTTATACCACTTGACGTAGGCATTACTAATGCTCATCAACATTTATTTTAATTGAAATTTAGCTGATTTACAATGCTGTGTTAGTTTCAATTATACAGAAAATTGATTCAGTGATTTTAAGATTCTTTCCTTTATAAAGTGAAGGTGAAAGTCACTCAATCATGTCCAACTCTTTGCAACCCCAAAAATTCTCCAGGCCAGAATACTGAAGTGGATAGCTCTTCCCTTCTCCAGGGAATCATCAACCCAGGGATCAAGCCCAGGTCTCCCACATTGCAGAAGGATTCTTTATCAGCTGAGCCACAAGGGAAGCCCAAGAATACTGGAGTGGGTAGCCTATCCCTTCACCAGCGAATCTTCCCCACCCAGGATTCAAACCAGGGTCTCCTGCATTGCAGGTGGATTCTTTACCAACTCAGCTATCAGGGAAGCCCAATATTACAAAATATTGAGTGATGTTCTCTGTGCTATGTGATAGGTCTTTGTTTGTTATCTAGTTTATATAGAATAGGGCTTCCCTGATTTGTCCACAAATGTGTATATATTAATCCCAAACTACTAATTTACCCCCCCCCCAACCTTTCCCCTTTGGTGACCATAAATTTGTTTTCTATGTCTGTGGGTCTATTTATGTTTTATATATAAGTTCATTTGTATCACTTTTTTAATTCCACATTTAAGCTATAACATATATTTGTCTTTCTCTGTCTGACTTATTTCACTTAGTAAATAATCTCTAGACCTGTCCATGTCACTGCAGATGGCATTATTTCATTCTTTTTTATGGCCAAGAAATATTCCATTGTATGTGTCCTTAGTCACTCAATTGTGTCAGACTCTGTGACCCCATACATTGTAGCCAACCAGGCTCCTCTGTCCATGGGATTCTCCAGGCAAGTGTACTGGAGTGGGTTTCCATTTCCACCTCCAGGAAATTTTTCTGACCCAGAGATCAAACCCAGATCTCCAGCATTACAGGCAAATTCTTTGCCATCTGAGCCACCAGGGAAGCCCATTCCAAAGCATAGATATAGATATAGACATAGGTAGCTACCACATCTTTATCCATTCCTCTGTCAGTGGACATTTAGGATGCTTCCATGTCTTGACTATTGCAAATAGTGTTGAAACAAACTTTGGGGTGGCATGTATCTTTGGGAATAATGGTTTTCTCCAGCTATATGTCTAGGAGTGGGATTGCTGGCTCATATGTTGGTTTCAGTTGTCCCCACGCTTTCTTGATTTTCCCATAATAACCCTACTATGATTCAGTTCAGTTCAGTTCAGTCGCTCAGTCATGTCCGACTCTATGCGACCCCATGAATCGCAGCACACCAGGCCTCCCTGTCCATCACCAACTCCTGGAGCTCCCTACTATGGTTATCTCTGCCTAATTTAAATCTTATTCTACCTCCAGTTCCTTGTTGGTATACATTTAGGTTTCATCCTCAGATGTTCCTAACTGATGAATATCATAAGGCCATCCCCCTGTCCCATATTCAAGGAAATCAATCATCTTCCTGATAAAATACATCTAAATTTCTAGCCAGGAGCAATTAAAACAAGGAGGTATTATTGAGTTCCGAGCAAATTAAACTCTAAAGCAGGTTGTCAAACAATGGACCAATAGAATAGAATTGAGAGTTCTCATAAATTACGTTTTATTACAACATAGCCATTTCTTGTCTGTTCTTATAAATTAGGTTTTATTAGAATACAGCCATTCTCATTCATTTATAGATTGTCCACAGCTGCTTCTACACTACAAAGCCACACTGAGTAGCTGTCACAAAGACCTTATAGCCCACAAAGCTAAAAATTTACTATCTGATCCTTTACAGAAAAAGTTTGCCAACCGTTACTCTAAAAGCTATCTTGACCAGCAGGACACAGCAGAATGAGGCAGAGAAGCTCTGAACAGGCCTACAATCTACAACCAAACCTCTTTAATAGGTAAAATTTCAATGAACTCTCTTTAGATTGAGGAGACATCAGAGTTAGATGGAGTAAAGCAGTGCATATTAAAAGTATCTATAGATTTTATTATTTTATTTTAGGTAATCTTTAGGTATTTTTAAATTTTTATTGAAGTATAGTTTATTTACAGTATCTTAGTTTCAGGTGTACAGAAAAGTGAGTTACACAAATATATATAAACATATTCTTTATTTATTTTCCATTATAGGTTATTACAAGATACTGAGTAGAGTTCCCTGTGCTATACTGTTATATTTTAATACCAAGGTGGAAGCTGCTCAGTCATGTCTAACTCTTTGTGACCCCTTGGACTGTAGCCTGCCAGGCTTCTCTGTCCATGGAATTCTCCAGACAAGAATACTGGTGAAGGTGAAGGTGAAGCCGCTCAGTCGTGTCTGACTCTTTGCTACCCCGTGGACTGTAGCCTACCAGGTTCCTCCATCCAGGGGATTCTCCAGTCAAGAATACTGGAGTGGGTTGCCATTTCCTTCTCCAGGAGATCTTCCTGACCCAGGGATCGAACCCAGGTCTCCCGCATTGGAGGCAGATGCTTTAACCTCTGAGCCACCAGGGACATTCTATTCCCTTCTCCAGCAGAGTTTCCTGACCCAGTGATCGAACTCATGTTTCCTACATTGCAGGCAGATGTTTTTTTACCATCTGAGCCACCAGGGAAGCCCAAACTCATTTTTGATCATCTTTCTTCAAAAGAGGTATTTGGTCTCAGAATGGAAATGAGAGGCAAAATTTATAAGAATTAACTTTGTAAATTCAACAGAATTATAATTTACATTTTGTTTTTAACTTTTTAGCCAATTTGAGCTATTGTAAAAATGTAACCTTGGAATTTAAAATTATAAAGCTGTTACGGGATGAAAGTTACCCATATTCTCCAAAAAAACGTTGAGAAGTCTGTTCACTGAAATGTCATAGGTAGTAAAATCTGTTTTCTACCAAGTTGCACAGATGTAGATGATTTTTTTTTAAAATTCTATAAAATAAAAATGGATTTGTTTCTCTTCCATACATTTCAGTTCAGTTCAGTCGCTCAGTCGTGTCTGACTCTTTGCAACCCCATGAATCGCAGCATGCCAGGCCTCCCTGTCCATCCCCAACTCCCGGAGTTCACTCAAACTCACGTCCATCGAGTCAGTAATGCTATCCAGCCATCTCATCCTCTGTCGTCCCCTTTTCCTCCTGCCCTCAATCCCTCCCATTTACCACGGACTTATTCTCTTATTAAAATATGAAATCTGCCAAAGGAGGGAAACCGTCAGGTCTTAAATAACTTAAGATAATTGTTTAAAGTTACTTTATGGAAACAAAAATTGTTTTTGAAAGAAAAATGGCTTTGCCCTTTCTCCTTGAGGTAAGATAAACATAATTATCAAAAAGCACACCAATATGAAAAGCTTAAGTGTTTTATATAAATGTTTTTTAAATGCTAACAATTTTTACTTAAGTTTTCTTGAGATATAATTAACATATAATTTATCCATTTAAAGTTTTCAATTCAACGTTTACAGTCATATCATTATACAACCATCATCACAATTTTAAAACAGTTTTCTCCCTCTGGGAAAAAAAGAAAAGCCTATCATATCCTCACTATTTTCCACCCACTCCACTCTCAGACTCAGATAACCACAAATCCATTACAACCTCCACAGATTTGCCTATTCTGGATATTTCATAGGAATGGGATCATATAATATGTGGTATTTTGTGAGTGTCTTTTTTTTTTCTCTTAGCATGTGTTCAGGTTTCATTCATTTTGCATCATGTATTAGTGTTTTATTTCTTTTTACTGTGCATAATATTCTGGTATATGGCTATGCACATTTTATTTTCCCATTCATCAGTGAATAGATGCTTGAATTTCTGCTTTTTGGCTACTATGAATAATGCTGCTCTGAAATTCATGTACAGGCATTTTTTATGTGAACATATGTTTTCATTTAACTTGGGTCCATGTGCATGCATGCTGTCACTTCAGTCATGTCTGACTCTCTGCGACCCCATGGACTATAGCCAGCAAGTCTCCCCATCCATGGGATTCTCTAGGCAAGAATACTATAATGGGTTGCCATTGTCTCCTCCAAGAGATCTTCCAGACCCAGGGATCCAACACACATTTCTTCATTTCCTGCAATGGCAGGCAGGTTCTTTACCACTAGCACCACCTGGAAAGACTTTGGGTCCATAATTTAAAAAAAAAAAAAAAGGAATCGCTAAGTCATACAAGAACACTGTACTTAATATTTTGAGGATATGCCAGACTTTTCCAAAGAGCTACACATTTTTACATTCCCACTAGCAACATATGAGGGTTCCAATTTCTTCACATTCTCACCAAGATTTGCAGTTTCCTTTTTATTATAGTCATCTTTTAACTATGAAGTCTTATCTCACTGGAATTTTGATTTGCATTTCTCTAGTGACTAATGTTACTGAGCATCACTTCAAGTGCTTACTGGCCATGAATCTTCTTTGGAGAAATGACTATTCAGATGCTGTGTCCGTTTTTTAATTGGCTTACTGAGCCTTCTATGATTAAATTATGAGAGTTCTATGTATACTGGATATAAGTCTCATATCACATAATTGATTTTCAGAAATTGTCTCCCATCCTGTAGATTGTATTTTCACTATCTTAATGGCACTATTTTCCACACAAAAAAAATAAATTTTAACCCCTGGAGGAACAGGCTGCCACTTACGATCCCTCATGGCTGCAGTTGTAGGCACTGCAACCGCAACTACAGTTTTAATTAATTAAAAATTAATTTTTAAGTAGTCCAACTTATCTGTTTTTTCTTTTGTCATTTGTGCTTTTAGTGTTCTAGAAAAGAAACCATTCCCTAACCTAAAAAACCCATGAAAATTTCCTCCTATAACTTCTTCTAAGAGTTTTATAATTTAAATTTGTATATTGAGGTCTACAATCCATTTTGTGTTATTTTTGTGTATGGTATGAAATAGGGGTCCAGCTTCATTTTTCTGCATGTGGAAATCCAGCTTCTCAGCACTATTTGTTGAAAATTATTCCTTCTCTGATTGAATTGTCTTAACAACCTTGTCAAAAATCAGTTGACTATAAATATAAGACTTTATCTGAATTCTCAGTTCTATTCCATTGGTCCATATATCTATCCATATGCCAGACCCAAATTGCCTTGATTATTGTAGTTTTGTGGTAAGTTTTAAAATCATGAACTGTTAATGCTCTAGAATTCATTTACAAAATTGTTTTGGCTATTCTGGGTCTCTTGCATTTTTATAAGAATGTTGGGATCAGGTGAGAGTAAGGCTCTTCTCTTTGAGCAGTAGCTAGATGGAAAAAAGAGAGAACCAGTTCTCTCCGTGTGCCTACAACTGCAGCCATGAGGGATGATAAGCGGCAGCCTGTTCTTCCAGGGGTTAAACTTTAGCCCAAGCAGTAGGCTGGAAGGAAAGGGTCTTCTTGACTGTGCACAGCTGGGGTAGAGTTTTTATAACATGGCTAGAGTGCAGGTGGACAGCTGTGTCAAGGAACAAGACATGACTTCAATGCCACAACTCTATTCTTTCTAAGATCTAGTAAATTTTCTCATTTTAACTTTTATTGGCATATAGTTGCTTTATTAATACAGTGTTCTGCTAGTTTCTGCTGTACAGCAAAGTGAATCAGCTATCCATATACATATATCCCCTCTTTTGTATATTTTAATGTTTTTCCATTCTCTACATGTCTTTTTTTTAATTTTTATTTTTACTTTATTTTACTTTACAATACTGTATTGGTTTTGCCATACATTGATATGAATCCACCACAGGTGTACGTATCTTAAGTGAACTTTGTTTCATTTTTTAATCATTTTGATCAGTTAAACTTCTGTTGGCTAAGGAAAGATACTACAAGCTCCTTACTCTGCCATTCTAGAAATCCTTACAATTATTCCATAATTTTTTTAAATCAACCTAACAAGTATAACATCATTTTTACTTAAGGAATAGCTGATATTATTTCCATTTTTCAATTAAGGTAAAACAGTTTAAATGTAGAAATAAAAATTGTGCAGCAGGAAATAAAACATATGTTTCCCAACCAACTGGTTTCATCAGTTCAAGCTACCTCTGTGGTAGAGTAAAAAGTACCTTTGTCTGGAGAAAAAGCTCAATGAATTTACTTTATCTTCTAAAAGATATGATTCTATGACCCCATGTTTTTATTCTGTCATGACAATGTAAGAGCTTTAGAAAGACAGCCAGAACTAGCCAGGTAGCAATCTTTTGTCAAATGTTGGCAAGTTATACTACTTTATTATATTTAGTAGGACTCCTCCTTAATAGAAAACATTCTAGAAACAAATAAACTGGTGGTGATAGACAAAATTGAAAATGTAGTAAAATTTTCTAATGTTTTTTTCTATTGGTTACATGTTATACAATTTAAAGAAAGCAACAACATAAAACCACAGATACATATAGACAGCTAAACTCATAGGGCAACCAGCTACTTGGACAAAAACTGTACCATCAATCCAAGACTAAATTATGATGGAGGAATTTTTTTCTTCTTCAATGCCCTTTTTCACTTAACTCTGATAATTTCATTTTCCCTATTGAAAGTGTCTGACAGATCAGTATTCTTCTCTACTATCTCAAAACCCCCTTCTTGGCCCTTTGACCTTAACATGGTACCCATTCAAGTTGTCTGCATCATTACTTAGGCTTGAGTGAAAGACTGTAGTTTCATCTGTGTAATTCTGGGAATCCTGAAGAGAATAAGAAAGATATTCTGGAAGGCACTGAGGCTGTCTTCCTTCACACCCTGGAACCACCCACATGTGTGGGGTTTTCTATTCTACTTACACATAGGGATTGCTTTACAAGTAAGATACCATTTCAGCTTGTATAACTGAATCATTGGCCTGAATTTACAACTTCAGTTCTTCTATCAGTCATTGTGACAGCACTTCACAGCAATACAGCAGGAGAGATTGGAGACAAAGACAACTGGTCTGCCTACCCGTCAGATGTGATTACAGCTCTGCACATCAATGTTTAGACTACAAGGCAGTGTGTATCATCTCTATCACAATGTAAGATCAGACGAGCTATTTGCTGTTCTTCATTATCTGGAGAAAAGCCCAGAAGAGAACACATAGCTCAAGCCATATTATGTGTCACCTTTCCTCCACTGAAAGTTAAAATTGGAGTACAGAAATGAAAATTAACCAGTTCAGAGATTCAGAGCTCCACTTTAATCTGCTATTAAATATCAAAGACCTTTCACATTTCTATTTTAATTTCTGTTTTAGCTCCTTGAACATAAGATCCATCTAAGAATACAGAGTAAAAGACACTAATATCTCTAAATTTGCTTCCATCTTCAGTCGAGTTCAGTATTAGATTGGAAATTTTGAGATAAATAGGAAGCTATTTTCCCTTAGTCTGTATCTTCCATGTGCGTACTAAGTTGCTTCAGTCATGTCCAACTCTGTGTGTCACTATGGGCTGTAGCCCACCAGGCTCTTCCATCCATAGGATTCTCCAAGCAGTAATACCAGAGTGGGTTGTCATGCACTCCTCCAGGGGAACTTCCCAACCCAAGGATTGAACCTGAGTCTCTTAAGTCTCTTGCATTGGCAGGTGGCTTCTTTACCACTAGTGCCACCTGGGAAACCCTTGAATCTTCCAGAGAAAGAATAATAAAATGCTAACAGGATCTTATCTGAAACCTGCTTGCCTGATTACGTAAAAGTCCCAGAATGGAGAAGATAGAACTAGTGAAAGACACAGATACCACATCATCTGAGTCAGTCCTATTACCCATATACTCATCTATTTTACCTACAGAGATATTATAAGGAAGCATGGTGGTCTTTTAGAGCTGAAATGATCTTTTTATTGTGAAAGTTCTAAAGATATACTTTGATGTCATGCAGGATAATTAGTTGACCATATAATGCACACTTACTTGGCTTATAAAAGTAATGGTATTGACAGTATAACATAATTCATCCATAAAAAAGAAACAAATCCTGCCATTTGCAACCCTTGGGGAAATTACACTAGAATAAGTCAGACAATCTTCTCTGGTGGCTCAGTGGTGAAGAATTCATGTGCAATTCAGGAGACGCAAGTTTGATCCCTAGGTCGGGAAGATCCCCTGAAGAAGGGTATGGCAACCCACTCCAGTCTTCTTGCTTGGATAATTTCATGGACAGAAGAGTCTGGTAGGCTACAATCCATGGGATTACAAGAGTCAGACACGACTTAGTGACTAAATCACCACCACCAAGTCAGACAAAGGAAAAACATCATACGATCTCACTTATATGTAGAATCTAAAAAAAAAAATTAAGCTCAAAAATACACAGAACAGATTGGTGGTTGCCTGGGGCAGGGACTGGAGAGTGGGTGAAATGCATGGTGAAGGAACTCCATGAACAAAGGAGTCTGGCGGGCTACAGTCCATGGGGTCACAAGAGTCAGACACGCCTTAGCAACTTCCATTCATTCATCATAAAGTACAGCATGACAACTATAGTTAATAATACTCTATTGCATATTTGAAAGTTGCTGAAACAAGAAATCTTTATTTTTTAATGAAGCATAGTGCACATGGTAATTTGCATCTCTTAATCCTCTAGCCCTATCTTGCCCCTTCTTCCTTTCTCTCTCCTCACTGGTAATCACTAGTTTGTTCTCAATATGTGAGTCTGTTTATATCTTGTTATATACACTCACTTATTTTATTTTTTGTATTCCACATATAAATGATAACATCCAGTGTTTCTCTGTCTGACTTATTTCATTAAACATAATACTTTCCAGGTCCATCCACATTGTTATAAATGGCAGGATTTCATTCTTTTTATGGCTGAGTATACTCTATAACGAAGAAATACTCTATAAATTCCAATATCTTTATCTCCCTTATTAGCTCATGTGTTCATGAACACAGGGTTACTTTCATTTCTTGGCTACTGTAAATAATACTGCTGTGAATGCTGGGGTGCATGTATCTTTTCAAAGTAATGTTTTCACTGTTTCTGTATATACATCCGATAGTGGAATTGACTGATTATATTGTAGTTCTGGGCTCCAAAATCACTGCAGATGGTGATTGCAGCCATGAAATTAAAAGACACTTACTCCTTGGAAGGAAAGTTATGACCAACCTAGATAGCATATTAAAAAGCAGAGACATTACTTTGTCAACAAAGGTCCATCTAGTCAAGGCTATGGTTTTTCCAGTAGTCATGTATGGATGTGAAAGTTGGTCTATAAAGAAAGCTGAGAGCCAAAGAATTGATACTTTTGAACCATGATGTCAGAGAAGACTCTTAGTCACTTGGACTGCAAGGAGATTCAACCAGTCCATTCTAAAGGAGAGCAGTCCTGGGTGTTCATTGGAAGGACTGACGTTGAAGCTGAAACTCCAATACTTTGGCCCTCTGATGAGAAGAGCTGACTCATTTGAAAAGACCCTGATGCTGGGAAAGATTGAGGGCAGGAGGAGAAGGGGACGACAGAGGATGAGATGGTTGGATGGCATCACCGACTCAATGGACACAGCTTTGGGTGAACTCCGGGAGTTGGTGATGGACACGGAGGCCTGGTGTGCTGTGGTTCATAGGGTCACAAAGAGTCAGACTCGCTGACTAGTTGCTGACCGACTGACTGATGGTAGTTCTATTTTTAGTTGTTTTGAGAAGCCTCCATACTATTTTCCACAATGGCTGTACCAGTTTACATTCCCAATAGTGTACCACTGTTCCCTTTTCTCCATATCCTTGCCAGCATTTGTTATTCACAGACATTCTGATGATAGGCATTCTGAAAGGTATGCTATTTCATTATGCTTTTGATATGCATTTCTCTAATGATTAATGGCTGGGTGGAATCACTGACTCGATGGACGTGAGTCTGAGTGAACTCCGGGAGTTGGTGATGGACAGGGAGGCCTGGCGTGCTGCAATTCATGGGGTCTCAAAGAGTCGGACATGACTGAGTGACTGAACTGAATGATTAGTGATGTTGTGCATCCTTTCATTTGCCTGTTCACCAGATGAATATCTCCTTTGCAAAAATGTCTGTTTAGCTCTTCTGCCCATTTTTTGACCGGGCTGTTTGTTTTTTGACATTGAGTTGTGTGAATTGTTGATAGATTTTAGATATTAAAAATGTCAATCATAACATTTTCAAATATTTTCTCTCATTCAGTAGGTTGTCTTTTCAATTTGCCCATAGTTTCCTTTGCTGTGCAAAAATGTTTAAGTTTAATTAGGTTTCATTTGTTTATTTTTACTTTTATTTCTTTTGCCTCAGGAGACCGATCCAAGAAAATATTGCTACAATTTACATCAAAGAATATTATGCCTATGTTCTCTTCTATGAGTTTTATGGCTTAAGGTTTTACATTTAGGTCTTTAAACCATTTTGAGATTATTTTTATATATGGTATGAAGAATTGTTCTAATCTCATTCTTTTATTTGTAGCTATCCAATTTTCCCAGCACCCGTATTGAAGAGACTGTCTTTTCTCCATTGTATATTCTTGCCTCTTTTATCATATATTGATTGACCATAGGTATATGGGTGTATTTCTGGGCTCTGTATTTTGTTCCATTCATCTATGTGTCTGTTTTTGTGCCAGTGCCATGCTATTTTATTGTAACTTTGTAGCATAGTATGAAGTTCAGGGAATATGATACCTTCAGCTTTGTTCTTTTTTTTCTCTAGATTTTTTGGCAATTTGTTATGCTTTGTGTTTTAATACAAATTTTAAATTATGTTGCCCTATTTTGTGAAAAATGTCCTGAATATTTTGATAAGGATTGCATTATATCTATAGATTGCTTTGTGTAATATAGGCATTTTAACAATATTAATTCTTCCAAGAAAATCTCATTTCTTTGTATCATCTTTAATTTCCTTTATCAACATTGTATAGTTTCAGAGTATAGGCCTTTTAGCACTTTGGCTAAGTTTACTCTTAAGTATTTTATTGTTCTTATGCAATTGTAAACAGAATAATTTTCTTGCCTCCTCTTTCTATTAATAGCAGTTCATTATGCACATATTCACATTATTCACATATAGAAAAGCAACAGATTTCTGTATCCTGCAAATTTACATCTGGTCGATTAGCTAATATAATCCAACTTAAATTAAAAAATGGTTTAACATTTTTAGAAAAGTTATTAAATATCCAAATCTAACAATAATATTGTTAAATCTTTTGCTTCAGTCAGTCAGTCAGTTCAGTGACTCAGTCATGTCCGACTCTTTGCTACCCCATGAATCGCAGCACTCCAGGCCTCCCTGTCCATCACCAACTCCCAGAGTTCACTCAGACTCACGTTCATCAAGTCAGTGATGCCGTCCAGCCATCTCATCCTCTGTCGTCCCCTTTTCCTCCTGCCCCCAATCCCTCCCAGCCTCAGTGTCTTTTCCAATGAGTCAACTCTTCTCATGAGGTGACCAAAGTACTGGACTTTCAGCTTTAGCATCATTCTTTCCAAAGAAATCCCAGGGTTGATCTCCTTCAGAATGGACTGGTTGGATATCCTTGCAGTCCAAGGGACTCTCAAGTCTTTTCCAACACCACAATTCAAAAGCATCAATTCTTCGGCACTCAGCTTTCTTCACAGTCCAACTCTCACATCCATACATGACCACTGGATAAACCATAGCCTTGACTAGAGCTATCTAGGTCGGTCATAACTTTTCTTCCAAGGAGTAAGCGTCTTTTAATTTCATGGCTGCAGTCACCATCTTCAGTGATTTTGGAGCCCAAAAAAATAAAGTCTGACACTGTTTCCACTGTTTCCCCATCTATTTCCCATGAAGTGATGAGACCGGATGCCATGATCTTCGTTTTCTGAATGTTGAGCTCTAAGCCAACTTTTTCACTCTCCTCTTTCACTTTCATCAAGAGGCTTTTTAGTTCACTTTCTGCCATAAGGGTGGTGTCATCTGCATATCTGAGGTTATTGATATTTCTCCCGGCAATCTTGATTCCAGCTTGTGTTTCTTCCAGTCCAGCATTTCTCATGATGTGCTCTGCATAGAAGTTAAATAAGCAGGGTGACAATATACAGCCTTGACATACTCCTTTTCCTATTTGGAACTAGTCTGTTGTTCCATGTCTAGTTCTAACTGTTGCTTCCTGACCTGCATATAGATTTCTCACGAGGCAGGTCAGGTGGTCTGGTATTCCCATCTCTTTCAGAATTTTCCACAGTTTATTGTGATCCACACAGTCAAAGCCTTTGGCATAGTCAATAAAGCAGAAATAGATGTGTTTCTGGAACTCTCTTGCTTGTTCCATGATCCAGCGGATGTTGGCAATTTAGTAAACAGTAAAATGTTGACTAGAAAATATGGACATTCATCTTAATCTTACATCAGAAAATTAGGAACCAACACATTGTAAAGTAATTATCTTCCAATTTAAAACAATTTTACAAAGAAAATTAGACATCTTTAATATATCTATTATGCATTATCTATTTAAGTAAATATTTTGAAGTACAATGGGAAGCAGAGGGAAATGATTACCTTCTGATTTAAGTATTAACAGAAGTTTCTTAAAGTCTACTTCATGCTATGTGTGAATAAAGTGTTTAACACATATTTTGTTTTTTGCACATGCTTGGTAGTTTTAAATCTGTGGATTTTCTATCACAACAGTAAACCCTCTTTGAGTATATTTCTAAAGTGCTTCTTAATTATTATACTTCTCTCCCTATTCTGATGAGCATTTTAAAATTAAAATGGTTACTACTCAAAAGTTAAACTTTAAAAACTTTAAGTATATAGGATGTCTTAGAAAGAACTATAATTCCAGAGCTGGTAGGAATTGGGGAGATTTAGTGATTCTCAGTTCAGTTTAAAATAAAGTTGCTGTCTTGTCCTTTTCTACAGCTTATGTCGCTGACAGCAAACATAATTAAAGCCATAGAAAAAGAAACCACAAATTGTTCTGAATCAGTGAAACTTGACAACCAAGAAAATAATGTTTTTTTAATCCCAAGGACTGACTCTACCTACAATCCCTTTTCTTCCTGTGTCATTCTTAACAGCAGATATAAAAACAGAACAAACATGAATCAATAGAAGAGACTGGGGAGAAAGAGAACCATTTAGGAAAATTTTTGATGTATTATGGCTTGCACACACTCAGTGACCCAACAAGTGTGGTATCCTCCACCACTCTAAGCAGCTGGCACTTAGTTCACTCTCCTAGTCACCCCCATGGTTTCTCTGTCTCATTTCCCTCCCACAAACTGAATGTTAGTTCAGATGCCAGAAAAGGTAGGGTTAATAGTTCAACATCTGTTTCCTACTAAAATCATAGAAATCTTTTATTAATTGCCTATGCTTTGGCCTTGCTGAAAAAGATGGATACAACAGACAAGACTGGTACAATGAGAAGTGGCTGTTTTCAATTTCTGTCGTCATTATTAAATATGCTTTTCCCCAAAATATCCTAGAGGGTCATTCTGAACAAAATCCTCTCCTGCTGGCATGTTTATGACTCACTAGCATTACCTCCTGTTTGCCAGAGATATGCCATCTTTAAGGGAATTAAAAAGAGTTATCACCATGAATTCAGACTGTGTTGTTACTTATATAATATGTATGTTTGAAACCACTGTGAATATTGTGATTTTCCTGAGACTGGTTTCAGCTGGCTGCATGATGCCTTGGCAGTCTCTTAGAAGTAATGCAAAAATCACCAGGGTGAGTCTGCTGCTGGCTCTTAAGCTCAAGTGGGCAGTTGGCTAGCGCTTATTTTAGAAAGCCTGGCAGCTCCACTGGGTTTGCTCACCACTGTGTACCTCATATGAGTCTCACACTAGTGAGCTCAATTATTATGAAAAGCCCTAAATATAATTAATTCATATCATGCCACCTTGTCACCTCTTGGACTAGCCATTCTTCCTAAAGACACAGAACTGAAAGTCTGAATACTCCATGATATTGCAATCAGATTTATGGCATGAACTGAATTATGCCAATTTTTTATTTTCATTTTATTTAAATATGCAAGGCTAAAGACATTTTCCCCAATTAGCAGATGATAGAAATCTGAACCTGTCCCTCTATATGTCAATTCCAAGAATTATTTCTTTGGTTCCCTTGGTTTATTTTGTTTGTGTTTGTGATGGATAATAGAAGTGAAGATTGGGCTTTTAGACTTGAGTCTTTCACTTTCTTATGGAACACTGCATAAGTCACCTATTATAGTTTAAATTTTTATCTGTAAAATGGAAATAACCCCTGTCCTATCTATTACACTGAAAATAAAATTGTAAGTGTTAAATAAATGTAAGTTATTTGCTTTGAACAAAAATGTATGTGAATGCACATTTTTTTTAATATGCATTTTTGTTGATTCATGGTCCATACTGCCAATGTCAGGCAGTTTGGGAAATAGTCCAGGTAGAAATTACATACCTCCCTTGATGATTAATTTTATGTGTCAACTTGGCTGAATCATGGTGTTCAGATATTTCATCAAACTTTCTGTGAAGGTGTTTTTAGGATGAGATTAACATTTATGTCAGTGGACTTTGGGTAAAGACGATTGTCCTTTATAATATGGGTGAGTCTCATCTAATCAACTGAAGTCATGAATAGAACAAAGACTGACCTCCCCTGAGAAGGAAGGAATCCTACCAGCAGACAGCCTTCAGGCTTCAACTGCAGCATCAGCTGTTCTCTGGGTGTCCAGCCTGTTGGCCTACCCTGCAGGTTTTGGAGTTGCCAGCCTTCATAGTCATGTGAGCCAAATCCTTACAAAACATACACACACACACATAGCCTATTGATTCTGTTTCCCTGGAGAATCCTATCTAATAAACTCCTGAAATCTGCGTAAGGCCATATGATTAACTCTAGCCAACAGGGCATAAGGAAAATGAAGTGTGACACTTATGCAAACAGATATGTAATTATTTGGGGCGATTTCTCCACTTTCTCTTCTCCTGTGGCTAATCTGGAGGCCACATATGGAGGATGGCCACATATTGTGCACAAGATGGGTAAAGCTTGAAGAATGGCCCAACAAGAAATGTCTATATTAGATTTTGTGTGCATGAGAAACTATTACTGTGTTAGGCAATTGAGACTTGGGAACTGTTACTACAGCAGCAGGAACTTATTATCCTGACTAACTGAGGTATACTTTATCGTTCTCGAGTTGGACAAATGGGGGAAAGTTCTGCATTATTTGAAACACCAAAGAAAAAAGCAGCTCCTGACACCTGGAAAATATCATGAACACTTTTTCACTGAAAAATCTACATCAGACAAAGATCTCACAGACTACGAAATCGAAAAGAAACAAGACTACTGTATAAACAGGTCAAAACACAGAGGAAAATGTAAACATTGTCCAAATCAGAAAAATCACTAAACAACTTCCTGCTGTGAGTGAATGCTGCTATAGCGTAATCCTCTTTCTAATTGTCCCTCTTTCCAGTTAAGATTTACTAATATACCTCATTACAGTATTATCGACTTCCTGACAGTATCCAATCCGGAACAAAACTTCAGAACAAGGATATAAGATTCCTAAAACTTTCCCTAACTGACACCAAAATTCTACTCTACAAGCCCTTTCTAGCACTCTTACTGAGATGCCCCGCAGTTTCTCAAGGCCATGTGTTTGGTCTCCCTCCATCCTTCATTACAGTGAGCATAAATAGAAATCTTCCAACTACAGGTGTGTTCCTGATGGTCTATAGCTGGAGGGCATCAGTAGAGGCAATAATTTTAGCCTCAGAAAACAGAGGAATTGGACAAAATTTCTGACACTATTTGACTCTAACTGCCAGCGGTCATGCTGATTTTCAGAGTAGTCAGATGAAGCCAATTTTGCTCTAAACAACATTCAGTTCAGTTCAGTCTCTCAGTCATGTCTGAGTCTTTGTGACCCCATGAATCGCAGCATGCCAGGCCTCCCTGTCCATCACCAACTCCCAGAGTTCACCCAAAGCCATGTCCATTGAGTCGGTGATGCCATCCAACCATCTCATCCTCTGTCGTCCCCTTCTCCTCCTGCCCTCAATCTTTCCCAGCATCAGGGTCTTTTCAGATGAGTCAGCTCTTCGCATCAGGTGGCCAAAGTATTGGAATTTCAGCTTCAAGTCAGTCCTTCCAATGAACACCCAGGACTGCTCTCCTTTAGAATGGACTGGTTGAATCTCCTTGCAGTCCAAGGGACTCTCAAGAGTCTTCTCCAACACCACAGTTCAAAAGCATCAGTTCTTTGGTGCGCAGCTTTCTTTATAGCCCAACACTCACATCCATACATAACTACTGGAAAAACCATAGCCTTGACTAGATGGAATTTTGTTGACAAAGTAACGTCTCTGCTTTTTAATGTGCTATATAGTTTGATCATAACTTTTCTTCCAAGGAATAAATTTCTTTTAATTTCATGGCTGCAATCACCATCTGCAGTGATTTTGGAGGCCAAAAAAATAAAGTCAGCCACTGTTTCCAGTTTCTCCATCTATTTGCCATAGTGAGACTCTATAACAGTATCACATCTAGTTTAAATTATTATCTTTAAAAAAAAAAACTTGTTTTTCTCAACTTTCAGCTTGGAACATGTCCAGATATTTATTGAAAGCTTGTAACTTTAATATTCAATCTTCATTCATTGAAAAGTTTGTAACAGGGTATGTATAAAATTAAGGCTTGTATTTTGACAAACCAACTTTTGAATTTATTTTTCTTTAACAAAACTGAGAGACTCCTACTCACCAGAAAACTTTGAATTGATAAACTTGGAATTAGATGTGTGGGGGAAATTTTAAAAGATATGAAAGAATGAATTGGGGCTTTAGTTAAACATGCTCTAATGCTTATCTCAAAATCATTACTTGCAACTTTTATAAAGTTTCATATGCTACTTTATTTTCTATATCTGGAAAACATATATATGTGTGTATATATAAACCTGTTCTATATGTATTTTTATATCTGGAAGGAATACATATGTATATTTCATTTTTCTTCTAAAAAAGACTTTGTTCTTATTACCGGTATCCTCAAACCCTAGTGTGACTAGAAACTACCTGGCAAGATTTTAATAATGAGCTTCAGAAAAACTGGAAAGCTTTTTGGGTAAAGATAAAATTGTATCTGCAACTCACATCATGCACCAGGATAAACTTCAGAAAGATCACATATATACAGTAAAAAAAAAATTTTATATGAATTTGTTTTATATAGAAAAAGACATGGATGAATGCCTTTTCATCCATGCAATCAGAAAAAGCTTCCTATCTCAATATTCAGTAGCAATTCAAGAAAAAAGAATTTAAAATGATTGATTAATAATTTAAAAGTATAGTGCACAGCAGAAACACTATAAACAAAGTCAAAATGTACATTAAACCTTGGAGAAATTATTTGTAACTGATATCACATGGGGAAAGACCAGCATAAATAGATATAAAAAAGAGCTCCTAAAATCCCCAGTTAAAAAGACCAAAAACCTAATAGATATACGAGTAAAGGATTTGAACAGGTATTTCACAGAGCTAGAACTTATGACCCTCAAAGACAGGAAATAATGACAAATCTCACTTAATAAGAGAAATTCAAAATAAAACTGTAAAGAGAATACATTACTCACATCAGATTTTAAAAATCTAAAAGTTTGACAACAA
>SJYQ01006438.1:146750-209258 GCA_006410935.1 Redunca redunca
GGAAGATATTCAAATTGAAATTCAATGCTCAAAATTTTTATAGCAAAAGATAAACACATATTATACAAATATATTCTTGAATTTAACCAAAGAAAACAAATGGTATGGAAAAGTTATTTGTATAAGGTATTAAGGGAAAAGACTTAACATCTGGTTTCTTACCTAACTACACTGGAAATCTTGTCAAGGTGATTTTATTCATTAATATATTTGTATTATTTCTGATTGGAAAAAATTATATTTATTTATTTATTTTAACATCAAACCATAATCTTTCCATCTCTCTTTTTTAAGGGAAATATCCCCATAAAACTTGTATACAACTACTATTTTTTACTTTATTTAGTATACTAACAATGGTTCATAGTGAGAAAATGCCCCTAATCTGATCAACCAATATCTTCTAAAAGTCCACTCTTGGGCCTTGTTAGAACCAAATAAAGGGAAAATTTATTAGAAAGTGAAGAGAACCTCTCAGTGATTCTGAGAAATAACAATGGTGAAAGTGACATAGCTGTGATCTTTATCTAAAACCCATTTCTCCTGCATCAGGAAATTAATGGAATTGTAGTACAGACTGTTCCTTATCTCCTTGACTCTCCTATGGCCATACTCCAAACATCTTTTAAGTTCAGGTAGTATATACACCCAAGCCAAATATACTAGTTTTACATTCTTAGTGAATATACTCACCCCAGTATTAAATTTAATGTTAGCAATTTCATTTAATCTGGGAGTAACTGGTCCTTCATAATTTCTGAACACTCTCCTACTCTGATTCCTGTTTTGTCCTCTTTGGCTTATTGAGGGAGACGTCTGAATAGATTGAATCTCCGTTTCAGAATCTGCCAGCTTATTGACCCTAAACACACACATATACACACAAAAAGCACAAAATATTTTACTTTGACTATACCTTCAATCTATTTTATTTGTCAAATAGCAAACAAATTTCCAAATTTGGAGGACTCTTTGATCTTTCTTACTGACTGTTAAGTATATTGTATAAAAGCAGTATGATAATGTGAAAGTGAAAGTATTAGTCACTCAGTCCTGTCCAATTCTATGCGACCCCCATGGACAGTAGCCCTCTAGTCTCCTCTGTCCATGGGGTTTTCCAGGCAAGAATAGTGGAGTGGGATCCCATTCCCTTCTTCAGGGGATCTTCCTGACCCAGGGATTGAACCCTGGTCTCCCACATTGCAGGCAGATTGTTTACCATTTGAGCCACCAGGTAAGTCCAAGTATGATAATAATGGCTCTCAATAAACCAGTCAGAGGACAGATGCCAATTCATGGTAAAGTTTCTACCATTCTGTGGTAAGATGAGAAAAACAATTATAACATATTGTGTTTCATTAAGCTGAATTTATTCAAGTTAAAGCACTTATCTTAAATCAAAGATAATAACTCTCCTTTGGATGTTAAGGTGTTCTTTATGTTATAAAATGATAGGGACTTTGGATAGTAGGTTTTTTTTTTTTTTAATCCTTACATTTTCCATTTAGTGCCTATGTCCAAAGCTGTGTCTTTTGGTATGGATGCTTAAGAAGAATGAAAAAATATACACAAGTAATTATAATCTAAGGGAAAAAATTATCTGTCATTTTTCTAAAAAATTTATTCTTCGTATTTTATTTATTGGTAATAATTTCCATTAGGAAAACACTACAAAATATAAAAAAATGAAAGGAAAATAGTTCCAATACCTAGAGATAACCCCCACATAGACATACTCTCTTACAAGCATATGAATTGTTTTTAGTCTACTTACATGTAGTGTAATTAGTGATATATTTGAGTTTATATCTAACATCTTGCCATTTACTTTCTATTTATCTTCTTTTTATTTTCCAATTTAAGTGTGATTAACAAGTGAAAATTATAAATATTAAAGGTACAGAATATGATTTTCAAAAAATTTTTACGTGAGTATATTAGCTTTGTAGCTCAGCTTGTAAAGAATCGTCCTGCAATGAGGGAGACCTGGGTTTGATCCCTGGGGTTGGGAAGATTCCCCGAAAGAAGGGAAAGGCTACCCATTCTAGTATTCTGGCCTAGAGAATTGCATGGACTGTATAGTTTATGTGGTTGCAAAGATTCAGACATAACTGAGTGACTTCCACTTTCACTTTCATAGTAACTTTACAATGTTGTGCTAGTTTCTACTGTACAGCAATATGAATAGATTATACATATACATAAGTAGCAAAAGGCAAAATAGGCAAATTGTACTTCATGAAAATTAAAAACTTTCATGCATCCAAAGACAATATCCACAGAGTAAAAACACAACCTATAGTTTTAGTTCTTACATTTAGGTCTTTGATCCAGTTTGAATGGTGTTAAGTAAGTTCTACAGTTTTCCACGAGTACAGTATGGTGACTATAATTAATAATAATGTATTGTAAATTTGAAATGATGTAGAAAAGTAGATCTCAACTGTTCTTACCAAAAAAGAAAATGGTAACTGTATGAGGTGATGGATATGTTAATTAGCTTTACTGTGGTTACTATTTCACAATGTATACACATATCAAAACATCATGTTCTATACTGTATAGCACAGGGAACTCTACTTAATGCACTGTGGTGACCTAGATGGAAGGAGGTCCAAAAGAGAGGGCTGCCACTGCTGCTAAGTTGCTTCAGTCGTGTCTGACTCTGTGCGACCCCATAGACGGAAGCCCACCAGGCTCCCCCGTCCCCGGGATACTCCAGGCAAGAACACTGGAGTGGTTGCCATTTCCTTCTCCAATGCATGAAAGTGAAAAGTGAAAGGGAAGTTGCTCAGTCGTGTCCGACTCTTAGCGACCCCATGGACTGCATCCTTTTAAGCTCCTCCATCCATGGGATTTTCCAGGCAAGAGTACTGGAGTGGGATGCCATTGCCTTATCCGAAAAGACAGGGAGATATAGGTATTTGGACCCTTACGTAACACCATTCAAAATGGGTCAAAGACCAAAAACTATAAAACCCTTAGAAGAAAACATAGGACAAAAGACTCACAACATTGTATTTGTTAATGATTTCTTGTTTATGATACCAAAGGCATAAGTAACAAAAGACAAAATAAGCAAATTGTACTTCACAAAAATGAAAAACTATCATGCGTCAAAGACAATCTCCACAGAGTGAAAATGCAATTTATAGAAAAGGAGAAAGTATCTGCCAGTCATATGTCTAGTAAAGAATTAATGTCAAGAATATATTAGGGTGGTGCAAAAGTAATTGTGGTTTTGCATTATTGAAATTTGCTGTTTGATATTAGAATACATTCTAAATAAATGTGGTTATGTTACACATCATTTTAACACACATTTCTCACTATATGCTTTTTTGCTAATGACTTATTCTTTACTGTTTATTTTATATTTATTTTGGACTATGGAAGTGATGTTAGACAAAAAGTAAACTCAAGAGCTTTTTTTATTTGAGCTGAAAATGAGTCATAAAAGCAGCAGAGACAACTCACAACATCAACAGTGCATTTGACCCACTAACTGCTAATGAATGTACAGTGCAGTTGTGGTTCAAGAAGTCTTGCAAAGGAGATGAGAGCCTTGAAGATGAGAAGCATAGTGGCCAGCCATCAGAAGTTGACAATAACAAATTGAGAGCCATCATTGAACCTGATCCTCTTCGGTTCAGTTCAGTCACTCAGTCGTGTTTGACTCTTTGTGACCCCATGAATTGCAGCACGCCAGGCCTCCCTGTCCATCACCAACTCCCGGAGTTCACTCAGATTCATGTCCATCGAGTCAGTGATGCCATCCAGCCATCTCATCCTCTGTCATCCCCTTCTCCTACTGCCCCCAATCCCTCCCAGCATTAGAGTCTTTTCCAATGAGTCAACTCTTCGCATGAGGTTGCCAAAGTGCTGGAGTTTCAACTTTAGCATCATTCCTTCCAAAGACATCCCAGGACTGATCTCCTTCAGAATGGACTGGTTGGATCTCCTTGCAGTCCAAGGGACTCTCAGGAGTCTTCTCCAACACCACAGTTCAAAAGCATCAATTCTTCGGTGCTCAGCCTTCTTCACAGTCCAACTCTCACATCCATACATATCCATACATGAGCAGAGGAAAAACCCTAGCCTTGACTAGACAGACCTTTGTTGGCAAAGTAATGTCTCTGCTTTTGAATATGCTATCTAGGTTGCTCATAACTTTTCTTCCAAGGAGTAAGTGTCTTTTAATTTCGTGGCTGCACTCACCATCTGCAGTGATTTTGGAGCGCCCCCCCCCAAAAAAAAGTCTGACACTGTTTCCACTGTTTCCCCATCTATTTCCCATGAAGTGATGGGACCAGATGCCACGATCTTCGCTTTCTGAATGTTGAGCTTTAAGCCAGCTTTTTCATTCTCCTCTTTCACTTTCATCAAGAGGCTTTTGAGTTCTTCTTCACTTTCTGCCATAAGGGTGGTGTCATCTGCATATCTGAGGTTATGGATATTTCTCCCAGCAGTCTTGATTCCAGCTTGTGTTTCTTCCAGCCCAGCATTTCTCATGATGTACTCTGCATATAAGTTAAATAAGCAGGGTGAAATNTGGAACTCTGCATTCAGATGCTTATATCTTTCCTTTTCTCCTTTGCTTTTTGCTTCTCTTCTTTTCACAGCAATTTGTAAAGCCTCCCCAGACAGCCATTTTGCTTTTTTGCATTTCTTTTCCATGGGGATGGTCTTGATCCCTGTCTCCTGTACAATGTCACGAACCTCAGTCCATAGTTCATCAGGCACTCTATCTATCAGATCTAGGCCCTTAAATCTATTTCTCACTTCCACTGTATAATCATGAGGGATTTGATCTAGGTCATACCTGAATGGTCTAGCAGCTTTCCCTACTTTCTTCAATTTAAGTCTGAATTTGGTAATAAGGAGTTCATGATCTGATTCTCTTACACCTACATAAAAAGTTGCCCAAGAACTCAACATTGACCATTCTACTGTCATTCAGCATTTGATGCAAATTGGAAAGGGAAAAAGCTCAATAAGTGGAATGCTTCATGTGCTGACCAAAAAGAAAAAAAAAATGTCATTTTGAAGTGTTGTCTTTTCTTAATCTATGCCATAGCTATGAACATTTCTTGATCAGATTGTGACATGCAACAAAAAGTGGATTGTGTAAGACAACCAGTGGTGACTGACTCAGGGGTTGGACCAAGAAGAAGCTCCAAAGCACTTCCCAAAGAAAACTTGCACCAAAAAAAGGTCATGTTCACTGTTTGGTGGCCTGCTGCTCATCTGATCCACTATGGCTTTCTGAATTTCGATGAAACCATTACATCTGAGAAGTATGCTCAGCAAATTGATGCAATGCACTGAAAGTGCAATGCTTACAACCAGCATTGGTCAACAGGAAGGATCTTAATTCTTCTCCATGGCAATGCCCAACAGCACATTGCGCGACCAACACTTCAAAAGTTGAACGAATTGGGCTACAAAGTTTTGCCTCATCTGCTATATTCACCTGACCTCTTGCCAACTGACTACCACTTTTTCAAGCACCTCAACAACTTTTTGCAGAGAAAACACTTCCAAAACAAGAAGGATGCAGAAAATGCTTTCCAAGAGTTCACTGAATCCCAAAGCGTGGATTTTTATGCTACAGGAATAAACAAACTTATTTCCCATTGGCAAAAGTGTGTTGATTGTAATGGTTCCTATTTTGATTTATAAAGTTGTGTTTGAGTCTAGTTATGATTTAAAATTCGTGGTCTGAAACCAAAATTACATTTGCACCAGACTAATATATGTAAATTCTAAAACTCAACAACAAAAAAGAATCTGACTCAAAAATGGGCAAAGATCAAAAAGAATAAAATATCTAGGAATAAATCTACCTAAGGAGACAAAACAAGACCTGTGACTCCAAAACTATAAGATGCTGATGAAAGAAATCAAAGGAGATATAAATATATGAAAAGATATACCATGTTTGTGGATTAGAAGAATCAATATTGTCAAAAACTATATTATCCAAGGCAATCTACAAATTCAGTGCGATCCCTATCAAATTACTAATGGTATTTTTCACAGAACTAGAACAAAAAAAAAATCTCAAAATTTGTATGGAGACACAAAAGTCCCTGTATAGCCAAGCTCATAGTTCAGTCACTCAGTTGTGTCCAACTCTTTGTGACCCCATAGAGTGCAGCAGGCCAGGCCTCCCTGTCCATCATGAACTCCTAGAGTTTCCTCAAACTCATGTCCATTGAGTCAGTGATGCCATCCAACCATATCATCCTCTGTCATCCCTTTCTTCTCCTGCCTTCGATCTTTCTCAGCATCAGGGTCTTTTCCAATGAGTCAGTTCTTCCCAGCAGGTGGGCAAAGTATTGGAGTTTCAGCTTTAGCATCATTCCTTCCAAAGACAACCCAGGGCTAATCTCCTTCAGAATGGACTGGTTGAATCTCCTTATAGTCCAAGGGACTCTCAAGAGTCTTCTCCAACACCACAGTTCAAAGGCATCAATTCTTTGGCGCTCAGCCTTCTTCACAGTCCAACTCTCACATCCATACATGACTACTGGAAAAACCATAGCCTTGACTAGATGGACTTTCGTCGGCATAGTAATGTCTCTGCTTTTGAATATACTATCTAGGTTGGTCATAACTTTTCTTCCATGGAGTAAGCGTCTTTTAATTTGATGGCTGCAGTCACCATCTGCAGTGATTTTGGAGCCCAGCAAAATAAAGTCTGTAACTGTTTCTACTGTTTGCCCATCTATTTGCCATGAACTGATACGGCCAGATGCCATGATCTTTGTTTTTTGAATGTTGAGTTTTCAGCCAACATTTTCACTCTCCTCTTTCACTTTCATCAAGAGGCTCTTTAGTTCTTCTTCACTTTGTGCCATAAGGGTGGTGTCATCTGCATATTTGAGGTTATTTGTATTTCATCACTTCATGGGAAATAGATGGGGAAACAGTGTAAGCAGTGTCAGATTTTATTTTGGGAGGCTCCAAAATCAGTGCAGATGGTGACTGCAGCCATGAAATTAAAAGACGCTTCCCCCTTGGAAGGAAAGTTATGACCAACCTAGATAGCATATTCAAAAGCAGAGACATTACTTTGCCAACAAAGGTCCATCTAGTCAAGGCTATGGTTTTTCCAGTGGTCATGTATGGATGTGAGAGTTGGACTGTGAAGAAAGCTGAGCACCGAAGAATTGATGCTTTTGAACTGCGGTGTTGGAGAAGACTCTTGAGAGTCCCTTGGACTGCAAGGAGATCCAACCAGTCCATCCTAAAGGAGATCAGTCCTGGGTGTTCATTGGAAGGACTGATGCTGAGGCTGAAACTCCAATACTTTGGCCATCTGATGCGAAGAGTTGACTCATTGGAAAAGACCCTCATATTGGGAGGGATTGGGGGCAGGAGAAGGGGACAGAGGATGAGATGGTTGGATGGCATCACCATCCATGTGCATCACTTGATGCACATGAGTTTGGTTTAACTCTGGGAGTTTGTGATGGACAGGGAGGCCTGGCATGCTGCAATTCATGGGGTCGCAAAGAGTCGGACACAACTGAGTGACTGAATTGAACTGATATTTCTCCCGGAAATCTTGATTCTAGCCTGTGCTGCATCCAGTCCAGCATTTCTCATGATGTACTCTGCATATACGTTAATTACGCAGGGTGACAATATACAGCCTTGATGTACTCCTTTCCCAATTTGGAATCAGTCTATTGTTCCATGTCCAGTTCTAACTGTTGCTTCTTGACCTGCATACAGATTTCTCAGGAGGCAGGTCAGGTGGTCTGGTATTCCCGTCTCTTTCAGAATTTTCTACAGTTTATTGTGATCCACACAGTCAAAGGCTTTGACGTACTCAATAAAGCAGAAGGAGATGTTTTTCTGGAACTCTGATATAGCCAAAGCAATCTTAAAAAAGAAAAAAAGCTGGAGGAATCACGTTCCTTGACTTCAGATTATACTACAAAGCTACAGTCATCTAAACAGTATGATACTGGCACAAAAATAGAAAATAGATCAATGGAATAGATAGAAAATCCAGAAAAAAGCCCATGCACCGATGACCAATTAATCTATTACAAAGGAAGCAAGATTGCACAATGTTGGAAAGACAGTCTCTTCAATGTTGCTGGAAAAACTGGACAGCCACATGTAAAAAATGAAAATAGATCATTATTTAGCTCCAGACACAAAAGTAAAATGGATTAAAAACCTAAATATGAGACCAGACACTATAAAACTCCTAGAGGAAAACATAGGTGAACATTCACTCATAAACCACAGCAACAGTTTTTTTTTTTTTAAATCCAGCTCCTATAATAATGGAAATAAAAACAAAATAAATAAATTGGACCTATTTAAACTCAAAAATTTTTGCACAGGGAAGGAAACAATAAACAAAATGAAAAGAGAACCCACAGATTTGGAGAAAATATTTGCAAATGATGTGACTGACAAAGGATTAGTCTCCAAAATTTGCAAAGAGCTTATGAACAGTGTAAAAACAAACAACCCACTCAAAAAATGGGCAGAATAATTAAATAGACTTTTCTCCAAAAAAGGCATACAGATGTCCCGTAGGTACAAAAAAAGATGTTCGACACTGCTAATTATTAGAGAAATGCCAATCAAAACTAAATGAGAAATCACCTCACATCAGTCAGAATGACTATCATCAAAAAATCCACAAACAATAAATGCTGGAGAGGGTGTGGATGGAAGGAAACCTTTCTACACTACTGGTGGGAATATAAATTGGTAGAGTCACTATGGAGAACAGCATCAGTTCAGTTCAGTCACTCAGTCGTGTTTGACTCTTTGCGACCCCATGAATCGCAGCACGCCAGGCCTCCCTGTCCATCACCAACTCCCGGAGTTCACTTAGACTCGCGTCCATCGAGTCAGTGATGCCATCCAGCCATCTCATCCTCAGTCGTCCCCTTCTCCTCCTGCCCCCAATCCCTCCCAGCATCAGGGTCTTTTCCAATGAATCAACTCTTCACATCAGATGGCCAAAGTACTGGAGTTTCAGCTTTAGCATCATTCCTTCCAAAGAAATCCCAGGGTTGATCTCCTTCAGAATGGACTGGTTGGATCTCCTTGCAGTCCAAGGGACTCTCAAGAGTCTTCTCCAACACCACAGTTCAAAAGCATCAATTCTTCAGCGCTCAGCTTTCTTCACAGTCCAACTCTCACATCCATACACGACTACTGGAAAAACCATAACCTTGACTAGACGGACCTTAGTCGGCAGCATAGGGTTCCTTAAAAAACAAAAAACACGATATGACCCTACAATCCCATTCCTGGGCATATAACCAGAGAATAACATGATCTGAAAAGATACATTCACCCCAATGTTTACTGAAGCACTGTTTACAACAGCCAAGACATGAAAGTAAACTAAATGCTCATTGACTGAGAAATGGATAAAGAGGATGTGGTACATATATGAGAGGGTAACAGGCAGGAAGGCCAGGGGTCTCCAAACGGAGGAAATAGGCAGCAAGTGTCAGATATTTTTTATCTCTCACTTAAGCGTCAAGAGGAAACAAACTAGTGATTGATATATGTTATTTTTTTCCCTTCTCTATACAAATTTAAAAAGAGGTTTCTCTTAAAATACTGTGTTGACGTAATGACACCTGGTTCCACCTGAAGTTAACTATTCTCAAACCTTGAATTAACCAATGCATTCCTCTTACGGAAATGTTTGTCTTAAGCTATGTTAATGTACTATGCGTTTACCCCAGACTCTGTCTTCAAATTGGTTCTGCCTAATGGCTCAGAACTGACTTGACAAACCATTATATTATACTCAGACTTTGCTCCCCTAGTCTATGTAAATGAAACTATTTGTATGGTAATCTGCCTTTCTACAAGATTCAAGTCAATCATTTTATCGCCTGGGATGACTCCTCTGGTGCGAGGATTATCCCAAAATATATCTTATGGATGAGGGGCCTGGTGCCATTCTGAGTTTTAAAACATTCCTTTCTTTCATTAACAGACTGCTGGTGAGTATATAGTGAAGAGGAACTAAAAAGCCTCTTGATGAAAGTGAAAGAGGAGAGTGAAAAAGTTGGCTTAAAGCTCAACATTCAGAAAACTAAGATCATGGCATCTGGTCCCATCACTTCATGGGAAATAGATAGGGAAACAGTGGAAACAGTGTCAGACTTTATTTTGGGGGGCTCCAAAATCACTGCAGGTGGTGAATGCAGCCATGAAATTAAAAGACGCTTACTCCATGGGAGAAAAGTTATGAGCAACCTAGATAGCATATTCAAAAGCAGAGACATTACTTTGCCAACAAAGGTCTGTCTAGTCAAGGCTATGGTTTTTCCTCTGGTCATGTATGGATGTGAGAGTTGGACTGTGAAGAAAGCTGAGCACCGAAGAATTGATGATTTTTATCTGTGGTGTTGGAGGAGACTCTTGAGTCCCTTGGACTGCAAGGAGATCCAACCAGTCCATTCTGAAGGAGATCAGCCCTGGGATTTCTTTGGAAGGAATGATGCTAAAGCTGAAACTCCTGTATTTTGGCCACCTCATGTGAAGAGTTGACTCTTTGGAAAAGACCCTGATGCTGGGAGGGATTGGGGGCAGGAGGAGAAAGGGACGACAGAGGATGAAATGGCTGGATGGCATCACCGACTAGATGGACGTGAGTCTGAGTGAACTCTGGGAGATGGTGATGGACAGGGAGGCCTGGCATGCTGTGTTTCATGGGGTCGCAAAGAGTCGGACACAACTGAGCGACTGAACTGAACTGAGCTGAAATGAACAGTTGTAAAAAGAAGATTCACAGAGTAACAGTTTATCCTTCCTTCAGTTCAGTTCAGTTCAGATCAGTCACTCAGTCGTGTCCGACTCTTTGCGACCCCATGAATCGCAGCACGCCAGTCTCCCTGTCCATCACCATCTCTCGGAGTTCACTCAGACTCACGTCCATCGAGTCAGTGATGCCATCCAGCCATCTCATCCTTGGTCGTCCCCTTCTCCTCCTGCCCACAATCCCTCCCAGCATCAGAGTCTTTTCCAAAGAGTCAACTCTTCACATGAGGTGGCCAAAGTACTGGAGTTTCAGCTTTAGCATCATTCCTTCCAAAGAAATCCCAGGGCTGATCTCCTTCAGAATGGACTGGTTAGATCTCCTTGCAGTCCAAGGGACTCTCAAGAGTCTTCTCCAACACCACAGATAAAAATCATCAATTCTTCGGTGCTCAGCCTTCTTCACAGTCCAACTGTCATACCCATACATGACCAGAGGAAAAACCATAGCCTTGACTAGACGGACCTTAGTCGGCAAAGTAATGTCTCTGCTTTCGAATATACTATCTAGGTTGGAGTGCCTATTCTAGCATTTGACTAATTTTTCTAAGGGTATTCAGTATTTTGTCTCCTTGGAGAGTATTATTGTATCTACACATATTTTAGCTTAATGTGCTTTACCAGATGTATTTAATTAAAATCACTTCACCCATTTAGGTTTTGTATGCCCTCAGTCCTTCTGGAGAATTTTGGTAAATACTAACTCCTTATATGGATGGAGGTTAGTGACATTGTACAGGAGGCAGTGATCAAGACCATACCCAAGAAAAAGAAATGCAAAAAGGCTAAATGGTTGTCTGAGGAGGCCTTAACAAACATCTATGAAAAGAAGAGTAGTGAAAGGTAAAGGAGAAAAGGAAAGATATATCCATTGAAGGCAGAGTTCCAAAGAATAGCAAGGAGAGATGAGAAAGCCTCCCTCAGTGATCAATGAAAAGAAAGAGAGGAAAACAATAGAATGGGAAAGACTAGAGATCTCTTCAAGAAAATTAGAGATACCAAGGGAACATTTCATGCAAAGATGGGCTCGATAAAGGAGAGAAATGATATGGACCTAACAGAAGCAGAAGATAAGAAGAGATGGCAAGAATAACACAGAAGAACTATACAAAAAAGGCCTTCATGACCCAGATAATCATGATGGTGTGATCACTCACATAAAGCCAGACATCCTGGAGTGCAAAGTCAAGTGGGCCTTAGGAAACATTACTACAAACAAACCTAATGGTGATGAAATTCCAATTGAGCTATTTCAAATCCTAAAAGATGATGCTGTGAAAGTGCTGCACTCAATATGCCAGCAAATTTGGAAAACTCAGCATGGCCACAGGACTGGAAAAGGTCGGTTTTCATTCCAATTACAAAGAAAGGCAATGCCAAAGAATGCTCAAACTACTGCACAATTGCGCTCATCTCACACACTAGCAAAGTAATACTCAGAATTCTCCAAGCCAGGCTTCAACAGTACTTGAACCATGAACTTCCAAATGTTCAAGGTGGATTTAGAACAGGCAGAGGAACCAGAGATCAAATTGCCAATATACATTGGATCATTGAAGAAACAAGAGAGTTCCAGAAAAAAAAAACATCTACTTCTGAAGCTGAAACTCCAATACTTTGGCCACGTGATGGGAAGAACTGACTCATTTGAAAAGACTCTGATGCTGGGAAAGATTGAAGGCAGGGTTAAAAGGGGACAACAGAGGATGAGATGGTTGGATGGCATCACTGACTCAATGGACAAGAGTCTGAGTAAGCTCCAGGAGTTCGTGATGGACAGAGAAGCCTGGTGTACTGCAATCCATGGGGTCCCAAAGAGTCAGATGCGAATGAGTGACGGAAGTCAGGTGAACTGAACTCCTTATATAACAGAATATCATCAAAGTTATTAACATAATTTCCCCCTATTTGTTTGAATATTGTCACCTTATTTATTTAACTTATATTCAGAGTCAGTTTAGTTCAGTTCTGTCACTCAGTTGTGTGTGACTCTTTGCGACCCCATGAATCGCAGCACGCCAGCCTCCCTGTCCATCACCAACTCCCGGAGTTCACTCAGACTCACGTCCATTGAGTCAGTGATACCATCCGGCCATCTCATCCTGGGTCGTCCCCTTCTCCTCCTGCCCCCAATCCCTTCCAGCATCAGAGTCTTTTCCAAAGAGTCAACTCTTCACATGAGGTGGCCAAAGTACTGGAGTTTCAGCTTTAGCATCATTCCAAATGCGGGGCTGAATGAAGCACAAGCTGGAATCAAGATTGCCAGGAGAAATATCAGTAACCTCAGATATGCAGATCACACCGCCCTTATGGCAGAAAGTGAAGAGGAACTGAAGAATCCCGTGATGAAAGTGAAAGAGAGTAAAAAAGCTGGCTTAAAACTCAATACTCAAAAAACAAAGATCATGGCACCTGGTCCTATCACTTCATGGGAAATAGATGGGGAAACAGTGGAAACAGTGACAGACTTCATTTTGTTGGGCTCCAAAATCACTGGAAATGGTGATTGCAGCCATGAAATTAAAAGATGCTTGCTCCTTGGAAGAAAAGTTATGACCAACCTAAAACAGCATATTAAAAAGCAGAGACATTACTTTGCCAACAAAGGTCTGTCTAGTCAAGGCAATGGTTTTGCAAGTAGTCATGTATGGATGTGAGAGTTGGACCATAAAGAAAGGTAAGAGTTGAAGAATTGATGCTTTTGAACTGTGGTGTTGGAGGAGACTCTTGAGAGTTCTTGGACTTCAAGGAGATCAATCCAGTTAATCCTAAAGGAAAACAGTCCTGATTTTCCATTGGAAGGACTGATGATGACACGCCAATACTTTGGCGACCTGATGCGAAGAACTGACTCATTGGAAAAGACCCTGATGCTGGGAGGGATTGGGGGCAGGAGGAGAAAGGGACGACAGAGGATGAGATGGCTGGATGGCATCACCGACTCGATGGACATGAGTTTGACCAAACTCTGGGTGTTGGTGATGGACAGGGAAGCCTGGCATGCTGCATTCCATGGGGTCACAAAGAGTCACACACAACTGAGTGACTGAACTGAACTGAACTGATTTATTTGAACTTTATTGTATTAAAAAAAATAACTTTTCTCCTCACTGTGAAAAAAATAGAATTACTGTATGATCCAGCATTTCCACTTCTGGGCATATTCCAAAAGGAATTAGAAGCAGGGTCTCAAAGATTATTTTACATGACATTCAAAGCAGCATTTATTCATAATACCCATAATCTGGAAGCAACATAAGCATCCACTGACCAATGAATGGATGAGCAAAGTGTTGTATACAATACAATGGGATACTATTTAATTACCAAAAGGAAGGAAATTCTTCAATATGTATAAGCTTGGGGACATTAAGCCAAGTGAAATAAACCAGAGAGATAATGAAAAATACTGTGTGGTTCCACTTAGAGTAGTAAAAATCACAAAGGCAGGAAGTATAATGGTTGTTTCCAGGGCAGGGGTAGGAAAGAATGGAGAGTTATTGTTTCATAGGTACAGATATTCAGTTTTGCAAGATGAAAAGAGTTATGGTCATGAATATTGGTGATGGTTGCACAACAATGTAAAATACTACTTAACTGTAAATGCAAAAGTATTCAAAATGTGAAATGCATGTATATTTTAGCACAATAAAACAATGAAAATAAAAAGGTTGGAAAGGAGACTCTGTAACAGACTATGACGTTAACCCATAGAAGAGACAACCTAGGTGTCATGGCCCAAGGTTTTAGTTTGGAATTCCCAGAAGGTGGTAGAGCATCTATTGTGGAGATAATGGTTTTAAATGACATTAATTAATTCATTTATTCATTCAAGAGCAGTATCAAATTCTGGGGCAGGTATTTGGGGCCCCAAGTATAGTTAGTAAACAAAACAGACATGGTCTCTGCCCTTATGATACTTGATCTAATTGGGCTTACAAAATAACTTTCTTATTATCATTTTGCTCCCTATGCAGCTTGCCTAGAGACACACAAGATGACATTAAATGGCAAAGAGGCCATAATCATTATAAATCATTCTTATTATGGTTCATTATAAATTAATGAAACAGCCTTTAATTTATATTATTAGTCTCCCGTGAACTTATTTACCCTAAGTCAGCTCTCAGACAATGACAATTTTAAATCCCTGAGTCTGAGAGAATGAAATGTAGATGTAATCATTACCCTATCAAAAAAGGGCATTTTGTAAAACCTTTGATTGGTAACCATCTGACTTTGCTAGGTAACAGCCTGAATTCTCTGAGCATTTTCATTTTGTACTTCTGCACAGTGCAAGAAACAAACTGCGTAAAAATTAAATAAATCATAGAAATGTAGGGTAGGAAAAATTGCCACCCCAAAATGTCTCTTTCCATGTGGGCAAGCTGAAAACAATCGAGCCTAAAAGACTCAGGAAGTCTTTCTTTATACTTCCATCTAAGCTACCTGAAATATTTTGTAAAAGGGCCTTTTCTAGGAATAGAGCTATTATGAGAGGTATCTGCAAAGAATATAGGTTAGCTGTGTGGAGGAAACTCAGGCAAGGACTATAGATTAGAGTCTATTCTGTGTCCCATGGTTTCTGCCTGGCCCAGCAAATGTATTTTTACCAAACATGTGCTTTTTTCAGCTCCATTTGAATTGTCTTCCTCCCTTTTGAATTCCAAAACCTCTACTCCCAGCATCTTTTGTCTTGAGCTGAAGATGGTATTTAAGGTGAGGGTTTCAGCCATTTTAGTTAGTTACTTAGTGCTCCTGGGTCTCTTCCACGTATATATGTTATTAAACTTTTATTTCATTTTCTCCTGCTCTATCTCACATCAAGTTAATTCTTAGACCAGTCAGAAGCACTTAGAAAGGTAGAGGAAAATTTCTTCTTCCCCAACAGAAACATGCTTAGGTCAAAATTTTAAAGTCATTTCTAGTTAATTTTAAAGTCATTTAAAGTTAAAACTAGAACTTTTCCTATGATGACATAGACATATTAATCTTTTATTTTTCTTGGTGGGGGTGGTTTATTTGTGACGCCATGTCTGACTATTGTGATCCCATGGACTGTAGCCCACCAGGTTCCTCCGTCCATGGTATTTCCCAGGCAAGAATGCTGGAATGGATTGCCATTTTTCCTTCTCCAGGGGATCATCCCCACTCAGGAATCAACCCACGTCTCCTGCATTATTGGTGGACTTTTGCATTACCGGCAGACTACTGTATTGTGTGCCAGATGCTTTACTGACTGAGCTGTAAGGGAAGACTCTTTTTTTCTTGACTAACTCCTAAATCTTTACCACAAACAACAGGGCCCAAGCTCAACATCTTCATATAAGCTCACCTGAAAACACAGAAATGCAATAGCATATTTAAAAAGCCGTAACTGCAATGCCAACTGGGTGGGGTCTGCTCTCAAACTGATGCAAGATTTTAGAGGTAGAAGTTTTGTAAGTTTTTTTAAGGTCATTATCACTCACTTAAGGAAGACGTCTTCCATTGTAGTGATTGAAGCACCGAAGTTGGCAATGCCTAGCTCTTCTTTTCTCATTTCCAGATCATTAAACAGAGCTTCAAACCTGGAAAGAGAGAAGGAAGAGGAAAGGAAAATATTAGTACAAGTCTAGGAAATACTAGCACAGTTCCTATTAAATGGAATCAGGAAAAAAAATGAGCACTTACTTTTTTCCCAATTAATATATAACTTTATGTCCAATTGTATTCTTCCCTATTGTTTTTTTTTTAATTTTTAATGTGGTAAAATGTATAAAACATTAAATTTACCATTTTACCATTTTAAGTGTTAAATTAATTTAAATTTAAATCCAAGCAGCATTAAATACACTCACAATGTTGCACAATCACCACCATGCATTTCCAGAACTATTGTATAATCCTAAAATACACCCTTTCCTCCATTTTCTCAACTTCACTTTATTTTCTGTCTCAATTAATTTGCCTATTTTATGTGCCTCACATAAGTTAGAATCATACACTATTTGCCTTTCTGTGTCTGGCTTATTTCACTTAGCATAATTTTTTTCTAGGTTCATCCGTGTTGTAGCATGTATCAGAATTTAATTTCTTTTTAAGGCTGAATACTCGTAGGAAGATATAACATGCTGCTTATCCATTCATTCATAAGCGGGCATTTGGTTTGTTTCTACTTTTTGGATTTTGTGAATAATGCTGTGAACATTGGTGTACAAATGTCTGCTTGAGTTCCTGCTTTCAAATAGTTTGGGTATACGCTAGAAATGGAATTGCTGTGATCACATGGTAAGTCTATGTTTAACTTTTTGAGAAACTAGTATACTGTTTTCCATAGCAGACATACCATTTTATATACTTAATAGCAACACACGAGTTTCCAATTTTCCACATTGCTACCAATATTTTTTTTGTTTTTTTATTTGCCTTTCCCTACTGAGTAGTTATGTCAAGCATCTTTTCATGTGCTTATTGGCAAAATGTACATTTCCCTTGGATAAATTAAAATTAGGATATTAGAGCTTTTTGTTTTTAGATGTGTTTTCAATATTGTTTTGTTCCATAATAATTTCTGGTTGGCCATGGGAAAGATATTTAGTAGCTCTTTATTCTGTAATGCTTATTGTGAAACAAACGGAAATAACAAAGAGATATTTACTTTACCAAATTTGTCCCCACTAAAACTTGATCTTTGATATAAATTCTTTTGTCCTTTTAAAAATATTATCAACTTATTTTCTATAAGTATTAAGGACTATAGCTAGTTGATAAAAGTTAATTTATTCACATGTGGTTCCTGCATCAAAAGGGAAAAGAGTTCAAATTACAGGAGGTGTAAGTCACTAAATGACAAAAAATGTAGTTACTGAAGTACAAACTGGGTAACAAGAAAGAAAGATTTAATCAAATAGGTGAATTGTATGGAAGCTTTGCTACTTGTGGAGTAGTTATATTAAGGATCCTAAAGAACAGTATTACCAAGGAAGAATGAACAGTTTTAGGTTCAAAGACTTCCCTGGTGGCTCAGATGGTAAAGCGTCTGCCTACAGTGTGGGAGACCTGGGTTCAATCCCTGGGTTGGGAAGATCTCCTGGAGATGGAAATGGCAACCCATTCTAGTGTTCTTGCCTGAAAAATCCCATGGAAGGAGGAATCTGGTAAGCTACCGTCCATGGGGGTCACAAAGAGTCAGACACGACTTCACTTTCACTTTCTTTAGGTTCAAAAGATCTCCAGAAACCCATCCACTTCTTAAACACTCTCATTCACAGTGAGGGACTATCAAGAATATACATAATCAGCCTTGGAGGTGGTGGACTAAACACTCTCCATCTGCTAAATTTCCTCTGTATTTTAGTTAAATTCTATTTCCTTCTAACTTTACCCAGCTTGGATATCGTTTCTATTCTTGCCTCTCAGTTCAGTCTGACCCTGCTTCCTATGATGATTTGTCATGTGACTCCATGTCATTTTTATTCTTTTCCTAATATAGTGACCTATTCTGTCAATTACACAGGTTACTGACATCTAATTCTGGTAGTTTTTTCTCTTTCAATAGTTGGTCTACAATTATCTTATTAAAAAAACTTTATTGTGAACAAACATAGTCTTTCCTAACTTCATGATACATATTTTATGCTATGTTAGATAAACTCACTGTCCATGGCCCAGAAACCCACTTCATATATGTTGATATTAATCTGTGTGACTAGTTGTTCATTTCCCAGTAGTGAGCCAAATTAATTATAGAGGAAAGACACACAGATGGGAATCCCAGATAGAATTATCATCAGTGTGTCTCTTCTCTGTAAATTAATTTGGCTAACTACTGAGATCAAATTCCTAGTTTTTTCTGTGTTATTGTCACCCTTGCTCCAAGAGTTGCTGTTTAAGCTGCTTTTTTTCATCACCTTAATATTTCCCTAGACTTTACTCACCACACACAAAATTTATATACCTAAGGACCATACCATTAGTTATCCCTCATTAACCAGGAAGTTATAAACACTAGGTTGTAAACCTTCCTCCCACTCTGCCCTCCACAAAAGAAAAATGGAAAGAAAAATATTAATGTCTTGAATGAACTTGAACTTACAAGGCAATCTTTTGTACAGTGAGAGAAATCTTCAGCTGTGAACTCAACTGTAGTTGGCAAGTGACAGCTATAAACGGGATACTTGGTTTGTTAGTAAAATACTGCCGATGAAGCTTTTGTTGTGTAGACGCTAAGTAATGTCTGACTCTTTACAACTCCATGAACTGTACCCTGATTTACTAAACTTGAGTTCAGTTCAGTTCAGTTCAGTCGCTCAGTCGTGTCCGACTCTTTGCGACCCCATGAATCGCAGCACGCCAGGCTTCCCTGTCCATCACCATCTCCTGGAGTTCACTCAGTTCACGTCCATCGAGTCAGTGATGCCACCCAGCCATCTCATCCTCTGTCGTCCCCTTCTCCTCCTGCCCCCAATCCCTCCCAGCATCAGAGTCTTTTCCAATGAGTCAACTCTTCGCATGAGGTGGCCAAAATACTGGAGTTTCAACTTTAGCATCATTCCTTCCAAAGAAATCCCAGGGCTGATCTCCTTCAGAATGGACTGGTTGGATCTACTTGCAGTCCAAGGGACTCTCAAGAGTCTTCTCCGTCATCACAGTTCAAAAGCATCAATTCTTCGGTGCTCAGCTTTCTTTACAGTCCAACTCTCACATCCATACATGACCACTGGAAAAACCATAGCCTTGACTAGACGGACCTTAGCGAAGTAATGTCTCTGCTTTTGAATATGCTATCTAGGTTGCTCATAACTTTTCTTCCACGGAGTAAGCGTCCTTTAATTTTATGTCTGCAGTCACCATCTGCAATGATTTTGGAGCCCCCCAAAATAAAGTCTGACACTGTTTCCACTGTTTCCCCATCTATTTCCCATGAACTTACTAAACCCTAAAAATTAAAATGATTTCTGGTCACCCAAACCATTCATCTAGGACTCTCTGAAACTATACCTGTGTGCATGCTCTTTGGGTAGGATAAATGATAATTCAGCTCCAAGATAGCTCTCCAAAATGGCATCTGGAATATGAGACTCAATAATTGCACAGATCTTTCCAAGATCACAATGTGGTTCCCTCTCCATGACTATGTGATATCCAGCACCTGAGAGAAACCATTTAGAAGACCAAATGAAGTAGTTTTATACTTTTCATCTTCTTTTAAGAGCAAATTTTGCTCTTCATAATTCAGTTACCTAGGTCCACAAGGAAGAAGACATGATATGTCACAGATATTCTGTTAGGACTCTGAGGATCCTCACACCTAAAACTTCTAAATGTTATTCTACGAACTATAATTTCAGTCATTTTCTCAGTGAATAATAATAATCTAGTGTATACAACCAGATATAGTAGATATATGAAGAAAGGCCCCTGTTATGTGGCTACTTAGTTTTAAAACTGTTATCTTGATAAATATTCTTTTATTATCAATGACTGTCCATCATGTATTAAGCACTAATCTTGAACCTGGGGATAGAGCAGTGAACAAAGCAGGTAAAAATTCCTGCCTTCATAAGAGCTACTTTCTAGTCAAAGGAGACAGATAATAATTAAGAGGACTAAGTTGAAATATATATGGTATTATAAAAAATAAAGCAGAGAGGAAGATATGAAACATTGAAGGAATGTTGTTAAATTATAGACAGAGATCCATGGAAAGCCTGAGAAGACCTTAAAAAATCAGAGACTATTCTTCATTAGTGCTTTGCCTATGTAGAAAACCTGTTTTTTGCAATTTGAGGAAAATACCATCACTTTTGTATGTATGCCTTTCATGATACCAATGAACTTACTTACAAAACAGAGACACACAGACTTAGAGAATGAACCTATGATTTGCTAAGGGGAAGGGATAGTTAGGGAGTTTGGGATGGACATGTGCACACTGCTATATTTAAAATGGATAACCAACAAGGACCTACTGTTTAACACATGGCAAAGGAGTTTGGGGAGAATGGATACATGTGTGGCTGAGTCCCTTCTCTGTTCACCTGAAACCATCGCAACATTGTTAATAAAGCATACCCCAATACAAAATAAAAAGTTAAAAAAATAAAACAGATGAAAGGTTACATTTAGAATAAAAAAATAAACATCCATTATTTACCAGCTTTAGAAACCAAAACTATTACAAAAATAATATGCAAATAATATTATTTTTCACTTTTCAGGAATCATGACACAATAAATTTCTCAGCTGTCTTGTCTTCTTAGGACCTGAATCAACAGAAAATGTCTTCTTCTGAAGAGATGCAAGGTAATTAGTGAGAGCTGAATGCTGATTTTTGATGGAATTTCCTATTCTATCAAAGAACTGAACATAAATTCTAGGTTTTTGAGTAAAATGCAAGTGCAGTTTAAGTTTATTTAAGGCTTAGCAACTATAAGAAGGGGCTTCCCTGGTAGCTCAGTTGGTAAAGAATCTGCCTGTAATGCAGGATTCCTGGTTCAATTCCTAGGTCAGGAAGATCTGCTGGAGAAAGGATTGGCTACCCACTCCAGTATTCTTGGGCTTCCCTTGTGACTCAGCTGGTAAAGAATCCACCTACAATGCGAGAGACCTGCGGGAGACCTGGGTTTGATCCCTGGATTGGGAAGATCCCCTGGAGAAGGGAAAGGTTACCCACTCCAGTATTCTAGCTTGGAGAATTCCATGGACAGTATAGTCCACGGGTTCACAAAGAGTCAGGCACAACTGAGTGACTTTCACATAATTTCACTTCACTAACTATAAGAAGGGACCTGAATGTCTCAAAGTATTATACATACTATGTATTATTTTACAATAACTAGTATAATTAGTGAATGCTATTAGAAAGCATTATAAACGATCAAAAGTGTACTGTTTAAATCATGTGGATCTTAACTCAGGCATCCCCAATTCAAATGGCATAAATTTAAAATTAGATATCTTCCCTTCCCCCACTTGTGATAAAGGTCCCTAGTGTTATTTGCTCAGTTGTGTCTGTCTCTTTGTGACCCCATAAAGTGTATCCTGCCAGGCTCCTCTATCCATGGAATTCTCCAGGCAAGAATACTGGAGTGGATTGCCATTTCTTTCTCCAGGGGATCTTCCTGACCCAGGGACTGAACCTGGCTCTCCTGAATTGGTAGGTAGATTCTTTACCATCTGAGCCACCAGGGAAGGCTGGTGGCTAGATATAGAAATCCTTATAGAATTCAAACCTATAAGGTGATCATAAACTTTGAACTAAATGGATATATAGCTATGACTATCTGGGCCACAGTTTTTTATTCTATAAAATGAAGTTGTTGTTTTGAGTATTAAATATACTGCATAAACTGGATACCATAGTAACCAGTATAGAGGAAATAGTTAAGGTTTGTTAAATGAATTAAAATAGTGAATAAATGAAGAAGGAATTCATCCTTAATTATTTTCATTTACATTTATACCCTACAATTATACCCTATACCCTAGGACTATAATTTTAGCCTTCATTATCAATTTTATCTCCTAAAAAAGTTTTATCAAAGTCAAGGACTGTATTATTACACTGACATGATTTTTTCATTCTACATTATATCCAGAGTTATCTTGTCACACTGGGGATTTGATATCGGTTTGGTAAGTGAGAAACGAGGCTCATAAACAATTGATTGCTCTAGTTTCTCTTCTCAACCAATCACTCAATAAAAGAAATACATCTGAGCACACAATTGCATTTCAAAGACAAAGAAAACTGTTAGTACATGCAAAATGGGAGAAATAAGCATGGCCTTCATAGGTTGATAAAAGCATTTCTTGAGTCTAAAGCTATGTATTTGAGGAAAAAGTAAGAATGTATAAGGAATATGTAGATTGTTAAGGGCCAGAAAAACTAATTAGAATAGTTGCCACCTAATTAATAAGACAGAGGAAGTCATTGAAGTTTTTGGTGTTTAGACAAAATATCATTAAAATCTCATTAGAGGAATATTTTTAAGGAATCAATATCCTAAGAATAATCAAAGTGAGAGAGACCATATGTTTTTTTCAGGAAGATTGAAGAGCCACAGCACTGCAGGGTCCCCTTGACCATGATGGCAATTCGGTCACCCAGGATGTCAGCTTCATCCATGTAGTGAGTGGTCAGTAAGATTGTACGATCATGTTTAAATTGCCGAAGGATGTCCCAGGTGGCTCCCCTTGAGACCGGGTCCATTCCAGATGATGGTTCATCAAGTATCACTACCTAAAAGCAAGAAGAACAATTTCATAACCATTGAAAATTGATGCTACAGTACACATCAGATAATTTACTGTTTAAGGGGAACACTTTTAAATGAAGACAAAGTCTAGACTAAAAATAGTAGTAAAAGCAACCCCAAACTAAACAGTTGAGCCAATACTGCCAATTTCCTCTGATCATTATTGCCAATGTTCCTTTAAGATTCATACCAACTCTCAGGTTTTTGTCAGCTTTCTAGACCAGTTGTCAGAAATCCATTTTTAGTGTCCCGTCTCCCTGCCCTCCCCAATTCTTTCTTCCTTAATACCTTGGAGCCCCCTAAAAGTGCTATAATGATGGAGAGTTTGCGCTTCATTCCTCCACTCAGTGACTTTGAAAATGTATCACGCTTTTCTAGCAGGTCAAATGTAGACAGTATATGGTTGATTTCATTAGGAGACATCTTTTGATGTAAACTTTTTACCTAGAAAGAGGAGCCAGAATTTACACTATGCATTTAGTCTTATCCTTAGAAATTTCTTAGATCTTAAGTTTTCTTATATATCTACACAGATAAATAACGTTTCTTATAACTATATCCTTAAAATATTTTATACTAGCTCTGTTCTTATGTTAGCTATATAGTGTCTTTTCCCATTGCCTCCTTTTATGTTTAGAGTTCCTAAATGAAATAAAATTTTTTTTTCATAATTAATAGACATAGCTGAAGCTCATGAACAGAGGAAAAAAAGAAACACATCTCTAGCTTCCAGATATGATGAAATAAGCACACACACCCATTATCTCCTACTGAACTCAATTATTAAACCTGTAAAACTACTAAAAGGTAAATAGCAGCAGTTGGAATAGGAAGAACACCATAATTTAAAGTGCCACTGAACTTTAAATGGTTGAGTTTACCATTTTCACTTATGTATCCCATGCTGCTGCTAAGTCGCTTCAGTTGTGTCCGACTCTGTGGGACCCCATAGACGGCAGCCCACCAGGCTCCACCATCCCTGAGACACTGGAGTGGGTCGCCATTTCCTTCTCCAGTGCATGAAAGTGAAAAAGGAAAGTGAAGTCGCTCAGTCGTGTCCAACTCTTTGCTACTCCATGGACTGCAGCCTACCAGGCTCTTCTGTCCATTGGATTTTCCAGGCAAGAGTACTGGAGTGGGGTGCCATTGCCTTCTCCTATGCATCCTATAGTCTGAACTGAAAAGCAATCCAAAGCATTCAACTGAGCACTGCATAGCAGACAGAATAAGATTAAAGAAAAACTTTCTAGTTTTGGCTTGAAGAGTGGAAAAGGGAAAATCCCTAAAACTCTGAGAAAGTGTAGAAGGGGCAATCCCAGTTTTTCCTCTGAAGAGGGGAAACTTCTCAATTCAACGGGTTCATGCTTCAAAATAGACATGAAGTGAAGTGAATTGAAGTGAAGTGGCTCAGTCGTGTCCGACTCTTTGCGATCCCATGGACTGTAGCCTACCAGGCTTCTCTGTCCATGGGATTTTCCAGGCAAGAGTACTGGAGTGGGTTGCCATTTCCTTCTCCAGGGGATCTTCCCTACCCAGGGATCGAACCCAGGTCTCCCGCATTGCAAGCAGACGCTTTACCTTCTGAGCCACCAGGGAAGACGTAACCAAACTCAACTGCTTTTTACCACTCTGTCCTCCTGTCACTTGGTTGTGGCTCAGTCATGAAAGTGGGTGATTTCTGGAAGGAGGACTAAAAATTGGAATCATAGGGAACCAGAATGCTTGGGAGATAATAACAGAGAGGAACAAGAAAGTGATGTCATAAAGTTGTTTATGAACTTTTGTGTTTATCCCATTGTTAGCACATATGGATCTCATTAGTATGTGCATAGGTGACGGCTAAGTCGCTTCAGTCATGTTTGACTCTTTGTGACACTATGGATTGTAGCCTGCCATGTTCCTCTATCCAGGGGATTTTTCCAGGCAAGAATTCTGGTTGCCATCCCTGCCTCCAGGGAATCTTTCTAACCTAGGGATTCAACCTGCATCTCTTTATATCTCTCGCATTGGCAGACAGGTTCTTTACCATGCTAATGAGTACATTCTTAACCAGGTGTGAGCTGTTTATATGATAACATATACACAGAGAGACTAGAATAGTACTGCAAAGACTTTACACCTGACATTGGACCCACAACCCACAGAGAAGATATAAATAAGATGGAGAGTCTCATGAAGCATTGTTGAAAATAACAAGGATAAAAATAAAAATTAACTGGCACACAAAGAATCACAAAAGTCTCAACTCATATAGGAAAATATAGTCAACAGACATTAGTGATTAGGTAGCACAGATGTTGGGATTAACATAGAAAGTATCATCAGAGAGAACAGCTGGGAGCCGACCTTCCTACCAGTCATGCTGTGATGGCTTCCTGGCTTTGTCATCCTTGCTGAAGTCCCTGCTGCTGGAATCTGGCTCCAAATTTAACCTAAAGTAGGTTAAGATGGTGAAATAGAAGGATCCTAAGCTCACCTCCTCTCATGAGCACACCAAAATCACAACAATCTGCAGAACAATCATTGTTGAAATAGAACTGCCTTATGGCCCAGCAATCCCACTGCTGGGCATACACACCGAGGAAACCAGAATTGAAAGAGATACGTGTACCCCAATGTTCATTACAGCACTGTTTATAATAGCCAGGACATGGAAGCAACCTAGATGTCCAACAGCAGACGAATGGATAAGAAAGCTGTGGTACATATACACAATGGAGTATTACTCAGCCATTAAAAAAAATACATTTGAATCAGTTCTAATGAGGTGGATGAAACTGGAGCCTATTATACAGAGTGAAGCAAGCCAGAAAGAAAAAACACCAATACAGTATATTAACACATATATATGGAATTTAGAATGATGGTAATGATAACCCTGTATGCAAGACAGCAAAAGAGACACAGAGGTATAGACAGTCTTTTGGACTCTGTGGGAGAAGGAGAAGGTGAGGTGGTTTGGGAGAATGGCATTGAAACATGTATAATATCATATATGAAACAAATCGCCAGTCCAGGTTTGATGCAGGATACAAGATGCTTGGGGCTGGTGCACTGCGATGACCCAGAGGGAGGGTATGGGGAGGGAGTTGGGTGGGGGTTTCAGGATGGGGAACATGTGTACACCCGTGGTGGATTCATGCTGATGTATGGCAAAACCAATACAATATTGTAAAGTAATTAGCCTCCAATTAAAATAAACAAATTAATATTAAAAAAAGAAAAAGTCTGAAACTTACCAGAAAAGATCTTTTACAACTAAAGACATAAAGAAGGAAACACAGTGAGACAGGTATGAGGGGTGGTCTTACAATATAATCAAACCTCATATCCCTCAGTGAGCAACCCAAAGACTGGAGAAAATTGTATTACAGAAGTTCTTCCAGAGAAGTGAGAGTTCAGAACCCCATGTCAAGCCCCCCAGCCAGGGGATCTGGCACAGGGAAGAGGAGCCCCCAGAGCAGTTGACTTTGAAGACTGGCAGGCTTAGAATGCAAGAGCTCCACAGGATAGGGGGAAAAGAGATTTTACTCTTAAAGGGCATACAAAAAAACTCACATGCACCAGGAACAAGGACAAAAGCAGTAATTTCATAAGAGCTTGGGCCACACCTACCTGCTAGTCTTGCAAGGTTTCCTGGGGAAGCAGGGGTTGGACATGGCTCACTCTGGGGACATAGACACTGGTTATGGACGTATGCTGCTGCTAAGTCGCTTCAGTTGTGTCCAACTCTGTGTGACCCTATAGACAGAAGCCCACCAGGCTCCCCCAGCCCTGGGATTCTCCAGGCAAGAGTACTGGAGTGGGTTGCCATTTCCTTCTCCAATGCATGAAAGTGAAAAGTGAAAGTGAAGTTGCTCAGTTATGTCCGACTCTTAGTGACCCCAAGGACTGCAGCCTACCAGGCTCCTCCATCCATGGGATTTTCCAGGCAAGAGTACATACAGGGGAGAGAATTCTTCTGCATGAATTCTCTTGGAGGCTGACATCTTGCTTGGGTCATTAGCACCAAGACCTGGCCCCACCCAACAGTCAAGGCTCCAGTGCTAAAATGCTTCAGTCTAAACAACTAAGTCGTTGGGGCTGTATTCCCATTCATCAGCAGACAGGCTGCCTAAAGACTTTCTGAACATACAGACAACTATAAACAAGCACTTGGACAGTTCTGCCCAGCAGAGGGCCAAGACTCAGCTCCACCCATCAGTGGGCAGGCAAGAGCCCCTCCCACCAGGAAGTCTGCACAAGCCTCTGGACCAGTCTCACTACAGGAGGCAGACACCAGAAGTAAGAAAATTATGGTCTTGAAGTCTACAAAATTAATCTGTGAATGCAGGCCAGGCACTACCCTTGGAACAGCTGGCCCCTGGCCCTTGAAAAGTGCAGTGCTGGGACAGAAGGCCAGCAAGGTTGAGAAACATAACTAATTTTCCACATACATAAACATACAAATAGCAATTTTGACAAAATTAGGTGAAAGAGGAATATGTTTCAGATTAGGAACAATACAAAAACTCAGGAGAGAAACTAAGTGACATGGATATAGGCAATCTACCTGCGAAAGAGTTCAGAGTATTGATTGTAAAGATGATCCAAGAACTCAGGTGGAGAATGTATGCATAGAGTGAGAAATTAGTTTTTTTTTTAAACAAAGGATTAGAAAATATAAAGAACAATGAAATAGAATTGAAGAATACAATAACCGAATTAAAAGTACAATAGAAGGAATCAATAGTAGACTAAATGAGGAAGAATGGATAACTGAGCTGGAAGACAGAGTAGTGGAAATCACTATGGCTGAACAGAAAAAGAAAAAAAAGTAAAAAGAAATGAAGACAGCTTAAGAGACCTCCGGGACAACAACAAGAGTGATAATATTCATATTATAGGGGTCTCAGAAGGAGAAGAGAGAGAGAAAGGACCTGAGAAAATATCTGAAGAAGTAATAGCTGAAATGTTGCTCAACTGGGCAAGGAAACAGTCACCCAACTTCAAAAAGACCAGAGAGTCCCATACAGGTTTAACCTGTAGAGAAATACACCAAGACACATAGTAAGCAAACTGACAAGAGTGGAAAATAAAGAGAGAATATTAAAAGCAACAAGAGAAAAGAAACAAATAACATACAAGGGAACTCCCATAAAGCTATCAACTGATTTTTTAGCATAAACTCTGCAGGCTAGAAGGGAGTGGCATGACATACTCAAAGTGAAAAACCTACAATCTAGAATATTCTACCCAGGAAGACACTCATTCAGATTTGATGGTGAAATCAAATGCTTTACAGACAAGGAAAAGCTAAAACAATTCAGCACCACTAAATCAGCTTTACAAGAAACACTAAAGGATATTCTCTAGGGAGAAAAGAAGAGGCCAAAATTAGAAACAAGAAAGTTATGAATGGAAAAGCTCACTGGTAAAGGCAAACATACAGTAAAAGTAGGAAATCATCCACACACAAAGCTAACAGGGAGGCTAAAAGGCAAAAGTAGTAAAATCATTTATATCCACAGTAAGCAGTTAAGGGATACACGAAACAGACACAAAATGTAATATCAAAAACAGTAATCCTGAGTACAAATGCAGGGCATCTAAAATGCATTTGAAATGAAGAGAGAGACATATCACCCAGGCCTTCTTTTGACTCTGAATGCTCCTTGTGCATTCCCTCTCTAGCCCCAGGGCCTGTGCAGCCCTCGTCCAGCTGCTTCAGGTCTCATATTAAATGTCATCTCAGAGAAACCTCTTCTAGCCATCCAAAGTTGGTACCTCTCTCTCACAGGCACACACAGACACACGCACATGCTGGCATTGTTTACAATTAGGAATCTTTTTTTAATGAAACTTACAACCCTTTATAATGGCCTGTGTATTTGTTTATAGAAGGAAATGACAACCCACTCCAGTATTCTTGCCTGGGAAATCCCATGGACAGAGGAGCCTGGTGGGCTACATTCCATGGGGTCGCAAGGGTCGGACATGACTTAGCGACTAAACCATATATATATATATATATATATACACACACACGCGCGCGCGCGCACACACACATATATACATATATATGAAGTGAAGTGAAAGTGAAAGTGGCTCAGCTGTGTCTGACTCTTTGTGATCCCATGGAGTATACAGTCCATGGAATTCTTCAGGCAAGAATACTGGAGTGGGTAGCTTTCCCCTTCTCCAGGGAATCTTCCCAACCCAGGGATTGAACCCAGGTCTCCCACATTGCAGACGGATTCTTTACCAACTGAGCCACAAGGGAAGATGTGTGTATACATACATACATGTATATGCACACTGCTATACAAAAATCTCATGATAAGAACAAAACAAAAATCTGTAATAAATATACACACAAAACAGTAAAAGGAATCCAAACATAGACTATAGACAGTCATCAAATCACAAGAGAAGAGAACAAACGAAGAGGAAAAAAGAACAAGAAAAACAAATTTAAAACAATTAACAAAATGGCAATAGGAACATACATAGCAATAATTAGCTTAAATGTGAACAGACTAAATGCTCCAAACAAAACACACAGGTGGCTTAACGGATACAAAAACAGGACCCACATATATGCTGCATATAAGAAACTCATTTCAGATCTAGATATGGACTGAAAGTGGGGGGATGGACACATGCCAAAATGGGATAGAGAAGGAATGGTAGGCCTAGGCCCCTCCAGGTGTTCCTTGGGGGTCCACCTCAGTATGGTGATGGGTAGAGGGGATACCTGAATTCTAACCTTTATAAATATGGGAGATGGGGAGACCCCAACCTCTAGGCAGGCTTTTAAATTTTATTCTGATTAGCCATTTTAAATCAGCAAGGAATAAAAAAAATCGTGATCTAAATTAAAAAGAAAAAAATGAGGGAATGGAAAAATGTATTGCATACAAATGGAAATCAAAAGAAAGCTGGAGTAGCAATATTTATATTGGACAAATAGACTTTAAAATAAAGACTGTCACAAGAGACCAAGAAGGACACTGTATAATGATCAAAGGATCAAGAAAAATATATGATAATTTAAAATATATATGCATCTAATGTATCATCACAACACATAAGATGCATGTTAACAGATATAAACAGAGAAACCAATAGTAACACAGTTATCAGTAGGAGTAGTGAAAGTCACTCAGTTGTGTCCGACTCTTTGTGACCCCGTGGACTGTAGCCTGCCAGACTCCTCTGTCCATGGAATTCTCCAGGCCAGAATACAGGAGTGGGTAGCCATTCCCTTCTCCAGGGGATCTTCCCAACCCAGGAATCAAATCCATGTCTCCACATTGCAGGCGGATTCTTTATCAACTGAGATACCAGGGCAGCCCTATTATATTGGGAGACTCTAACACTTCATTTACATTAATGAACAGATCATCCAAATAGAAAATCAACAAGGAATCGCAGGCCTTAAATGCATATTAGATCAGATTGACTTTAGTGATAGTTATAGAGCACAAGCTGGAATCAAGATTACCGGGAGAAATATCAATAACCTCAGATATGCAGAAAACACCACCCTTATGGCAGAAAGTGAAGAGGAACTCAAAAGCCTCTTGATGAAAGTGAAAGAGGAGAGTGAAAAAGTTGGCTTAAAGTTCAACATTCAGAAAACGAAGATCATGGCATCCGGTCCCATCACTTCATGAGGAATAGATGGGGAAACAGTGGAAACAGTGGCAGACTTTATTTTTTGGGGCTCCAAAATCACTGCAGATGGTGACTGCAGCCATGAAATTAAAAGACACTTACTCCTTGGAAGGAAAGTTATGACCAACCTAGATAGCATATTCAAAAGCAGAGACATTACTTTGCCAACAAAGGTCCATCTAGTCAAGGCTATGGTTTTTCCAGTGGTCATGTATGGATGTGAGAGTTGGACTGTGAAGAAAGCTGAGCGCCGAAGAATTGATGCTTTTGAACTGTGGTGTTGGAGAAGACTCTTGAGAGTCCCTTGGACTGCAAGGAGATCCAACCAGTCCATTCTGAAGGAGATCAGCCCTGGGATTTCTTTGGAAGGAATGATGCTAAAGCTGAAACTCCAGTACTTTGGCCACCTCATGCGAAGAGTTGACTCGTTGGAAAAGACTCTTATGCTGGGAGGGATTGGGGGCAGGAGGAGAAGGGGACGACAGAGGATGAGATGGCTGGATGGCATCACTGACTCAATGCACGTGAGTCTGAGTGAACTCCAGGAGATGGTGATGGACAGGGAGGCCTGGTGTGCTGCAATTCATGGGGTCACAAAGAGTTGGACACGACTGAGTGACTGAACTGAACTGAACTGAATAGAGCATTCCATCCAAGAGCAGTGGAATGCACATTTTTTTTAAGTACATGTGGGACATTCTCCAGGATAGATCACATAAGCCACAAAGCAAGCCTCTGTAAATTTAAGAAAATTTAAATTATGTCAAGCATCTTGTCTGAAAATATGAGGCTACACAATAGGCTAGTAAATAATGAATGGATCACTAAAAAAGTTAAACAGGAAATAAAAAATACTTAGAGACAAATGACAGTGAAAACATGACAACCCAAACCCTATGTGTGTGTGTTAGTTGCTCAGTTGTGTCCAGCTCTTTGTGACCCCATGTACTGTAGCCTGCCAGTTTCCTCTGTCCATGGAATTTTCCAGGCAAGAATACTGGAGTGGGTAGCCATTCCTTCTCCAAGGGATCTTTCTGACCCAGGGACTGAATCCAGGTCTCCTGCACAACAGGCAAATTCTTTACTGTCTGAGCCACCAGTGAAGCCCCCACACCCTACGGGATGCATCAAAAGCAGTTCTAAAAAAGGGAAGTTTTTAGCTTGTCTTATGAAACAAAAAAAACACCTCAAGTAAACAACTCAACTTTATGCCTAAAGCAACTAGAGAAAGAAGAACAAACAAAACCCAAAGTTTGTTTAAGAAAAGAATTCATAAAGATTAGAGAAGATATAAATGAGACAGAGTCTAAGAATAAAATAGAAAATATAAGTAAAACTAAAGGCTAGTTCTTTGAAAGGATAAACATAATTGATAAACCTTTAGCCAGGCTTATCAAGAAAAAATGGGAGGGAGCCCAAATTAATAAAATCAGAAATGAAAAATGAGAAGTTACAACAGGTACCATAAATATACAAAGGATCATAAAAAAACTAGTTCAAGCAACTATATGTCAATAAAATGGGCAGGCTAGAAGAAATGGATAAATTATTAGAAATGAGCAATCTCCCAAGACTGACAAGGAATAAATAGAAAATATGAACAGACCAAGTACCAGAACTGAAACCCTAATTTAAAAACTCCTAATAAACAAAAGTCCAGGACCAGATCTCTTCACAAGTTAATTGAACCAAACATTTAAAGAAAAGTTAGTACCTAACCTTCTGAAACTATTCCAAAAAAACTGCAGAGGAAGGAACACTTCTGAATTCATTTTATGAGGCTGTGCATGTGCTAAATTGCTTCAGTTATGTCTGACTGTTTGCAGCCCTGTGGACTGTAGTCCACCAGGCTCTGCTGTCCAAGGGCCTCTCCAGGCAAGAATACCAGAGTGGGTTGCCATGCCCTTCTCCAGGGGATCTTCCCAATCCAGGGATTGAACCTGTGTCTCCTGTGTCTCCTGCATTGCAGGTGGATTCTTCATCATTGAGCCACATGAGAAGCCCCTCTATGAAGCCATCTGGTATGAAAAGCAGATGAAGATATCACAAAAAATTACAAACCAGTATCATTGATAAACAGATGCAAAAATCTTCAACAAAATACTAGCAAAATGAATGCAACAATACATTAAAAGGATCATACACCATGATCAAATGGCATTTATCTCAGGAATGCAAGGATTCTTCAATATCCACTAATCCATCAGTGTGATATACTATATTAACAAATTTAAGTATAAAAACCATGTGATCACATCAATAGATACAGAACAACTTCTGATAAAATGCAACATCCATTTATGATAAAAACTCTTCAGAAAGTGGGCATAGAGGGAACATAACTCAGCATAATAAAGGCCATATATGACAAACCCATAGCTAACATCATATTCAATGGTGAAATGTTGAAAGCATTTCCTCTAAGATCAGGAACAAGACAGGATGTTCACTCTCTCAGCAATCAAAGAAGAGAGAGAAATAAAAGCAATCCAAACTGGAACAGAAGTAAAACCGTCACTTTGCAGATGACATGATGCTATACATAGAAAATCCTAAAGATGCTCCGAGAAAACTACTAGAGCTCATCAATGAATTTGCTAAAGTTGCCAGATACAAAATTAATATACAGATATGTTTCATTTCTATACATTAACAGCAAAAGATCAGAATGGGAAAGTACAGAGATCATCCCATTTAACATCACATCAAAAAAAAAAAAAAAGAAAGAAAATACCTAGAAATAAACCTATCTAATGAAGCAAAAGATTTGTACTCCAGGAAGTACAAGATGGTGATGAAAAAAACTTAAGAGGACATAAATAGATGAAAATATATATCTTGCTCTTGGATTGAAAGAATCAGTATTGTTAAAATGACCATACAACCCAATGCAATCTACAGATTCAAAGGCAATCCCTATCAAATTACCAACTACATCTTTCATCTTTCACAGAACTAGAAAAAAATTTCATAATCTCTATGGAGACACAAAAGACCTGAGTAGTCAAAACAATTTTGAAAAGAAGAGTGAAGCTGGAGAAATCATGCTCCTTGACTTCAGACTATACTACAAAGTGAAAGTGAAGTCGCTCAGTTGTGTCCGACTCTTTGCAACCCCATATACTATAGCCTACCAGGCTCCTCCCTCCATGGGATTCTCCATGCAAGAGTAGTGGAGTGGGTTGCCATTTCCTTCTCCAGGGGATCTTCGTCACCCAGGGATCGAACCGGGTCTCCCACATTCCAGGCAGACGCTTTTTAACCTCTGAGCCCCGACAGGGAAGCCCATACAAAGCTACAATAATTAAGCCACCATGGTACTGGTACAAAAACAGACACATAGATCATTGGAATAGGATAGAAAGCCCAGAAACCAACCACACATATCAGTTCAGTTCAGTCGCTCAGTCGTGTCTGACTGTTTGCGACCCCATGAATCGCAGCATGCCAGGCCTCCCTGTCCATCACCATCTCCCGGAGTTCACTCAGACTCATGTCCATCGAGTCTGTGATGCCATCCAGCCATCTCATCCTCTGTCGTCCCCTTCTCCTCCTGCCCCCAATCCCTCCCAGCATCAGAGTCTTTTCCAATGAGTCAACTCTTCGCATGAGGTGGCCAAAGGACTGGAGTTTCAGCTTTAGCACCATTCCTTCCAAAGAACACCCAGCACTGATCTCCTTTAGAATGGACTGGTTGGATCTCCTTGCAGTCCAAGGGACTCTCAAGAGTCTTCTCCAACACCACAGTTCAAAAGCATCAATTCTTTGATGCTCAGCTTTCTTCAGAGTTCAACTCTGGCATCCATACATGACCACTGGAAAAACCATAGCCTTCACTAGACAGACCTTAGTCGGCAAAGTAATGTCTCTGCTTTTGAATATGCTATCTAGGTTGGTCATAACTTTTCTTCCAAGGAGTAAGTGTCTTTTAATTTCATGGCTGCAGTCACCATCTGCAGTGATTTTGGAGCCCCCCAAAATAAAGTCTGACAGTTTCCAGTGTTTCCCCATCTATTTCCCATGAAGTGATGGGACCAGATGCCATGATCTTTGCTTTCTGAATGTTGAGCTTTAAGCCAACTTTTTCACTCTCCTCTTTCACTTTCATCAAGAGGCTTTTGAGTTCCTCTTCACTTTCTGCCATAAGGGTGGTGTCATCTGCATATCTGAGGTTATTGATATTTCTCCTGGCAATCTTGATTCCAGCTTGTGTTTGTTCCAGTCCAGCATTTCTCATGATATACACTGCATATAAGTTAAATAAGCAGGGTGACAATATACAGCCTTGACGTACTCCTTTTCCTATTTGAAACCAGTCTGTTGTTCCACGTCCAGTTCTAACTGTTGCTTCCCGACCTACATACAGATTTCTCAAGAGGCAGGTCAGGTGGTCTGTTTATTATCAATTAATCTATGATGGAGGATGCAAGAATACAAAATGGAAAAAAGTCTCTTGAATAAGTGATGTTGAGAATACTGAACAGGTACATACAAAAGAATGAAATTAGAACCCTCTCTAATACCACATACAAAGATAAATTCAAAATGGAGTGGAGACTGAAATGTAAGACCATATACTGTCAAACTCCTAGAGGAAAACAGGCAGAACACACTTTGACGTAAATTATAGCAATATTCTTTTGAATCCATTATTACCTAGAGTAATGGAAATAAAAACAAAAATAAACAAATCAGACCCAATTAAACTTAAAAGCTTTCACTCAGCAAAGGAAAACATTAAAAAAAAAGAGAGAAAGACAACCTATAGATGAGGATAAATATTAGTAAACTTTGCTACTGACAAGAGATTATTAACAATTTCCAAAATATAAAAACACCTCATATTCTTAATACCAAGAAAAAACCCAATCAAAAAATGAGCAGAAGATCTAAATAGACATTTCTCCAAAGAAGACATACAGATGGCTAACAGCCACATGAAAAGATGCCCTATATCACTATATATTAGAGAAATGTAAATAAAAACTACAATGAGATACCATCTCATGCAGATCAGGATAACCATTGCTAAAATGTCTACCAATAATAAATGATAAAGAATGTGTGGAGAAAAAGAACTCTTCTACACTGCTGATGGGAATGTAAATTGGTGCAGCTTCCCTTGTGGCTCAGCTGGGAAAAAATCTGCCTGCAATACAGGAGACCTGGGTTCGATCCCTGGGTTGGGAAGATCCGCTGGAGAAGGAAAAGTCTACCCACTCCAGTATTCTGGCCAGGAGAATTCCTAGGACTGTATAGTCCATGGGGTTGCAGAGTCAGACATGACTGAGTAACTTCCACTTCGCTATGGAAAAAGTATGGAGGTTCCTTAAAAAACTAAAAATAGAGTTACCATATAATCCTGTGCCAGGGGCCAGTGTGAGGAACTCCACCCATGGCAAAGGTCATGAGGAAGGAGTCTTGGCATATGCAAAGGTGTGATCAAGCCTCAGGAAACCCCCTGTTCCCAAGCATCTACCCCCAAACCAGAGTCTGTTTTATGCTCTCACCTACACCTCTGACTTTATGGGAGGCTCTCCCCCATAACCGTTTCTCTCGGAGAAGGAGTAAACGTGCAGCTCCAAGGCAATAAAAATTCCTGGGTGTGACAAGAGTGTTTCAGCTTACAGACTCCTCTGAAGGTTATCTAGCTCACCTGTATAGGTTAGTCCAGCCACATGTGATTGTTTACAGCCTCCCAACCTGAGAGGCACGAGATGTTTTAGAGTAACTAAAGGCAAATTCCTTTGGGAAGTTGGAAATTGTCAGTATAGTGGGATGGTTAGGAATTATATTGGTGAAGGGTTTTTTCATTTGTTGTGCCAATAATTGCTGCTAATTCCCTGCCCTGGGTGTGACAAGGATGTCTCAGGTCAAACCTCTCTGCTGACAGACTAGCTTGTGTGACAGGATTATCCAAACTCCTGCCACTACTCCTGCACATGATTGTTTACTACTTCTCAACCATAAACAGCACAGAGAGTTTTGGAGTATTTTTAAAGTCTTAATTAGCATAGGGCTTTTCTCATTGTTGAGTCAATGATTGCCACCAGGCCTCCATATCCTTAGGCACCTGGGAATATATTAATCAATGTATTTGGAATATAGAAAAGGAAATATAGTAGTTTTAAGGTTAGCAATACTAGACTTTTTGAGTTAATGAATTTTCTCTTTTGTAATAGATCACTGTACTTTGTTATGAATCACTGTGTCCTTGCTATGTAAAAATGTAACTTTAGCACTATCTTAAGACTAAATAGATCTTAAGGGGAACATTGGTGAAGGGATTTTCATTTGTTGGGTTGATGTTTGCTGCTAAATCTCCATATTCCCTGCCCTTATAATGAATATAACTAACATATAGGAGAAATAAGTATTAACTTTAAGCATATAGGAGAAATAAGTATTAACCTTTAAGATTAATCATGTTAACCTTGGGTTAAATAAATTCCTTTCTTGATTGTAACTCACTACACCCTCACCCTATAGGAATGTAACTTTATTTGGAGGGTGGTGCCTGGTTTAAGAAAAAACACCCTTGGAAGAAATAAGTTTTTTTGGTTATCAGAAAGAAAGGATCATAAAATGTCAGCAGGTCTCATGGCCAGAAGATGATGTAAAATCCCTAAGACCTTTTTTTTTTATACATTTATGTGAAGCACCTGATTTTGATAAAGGTCAGGACTGCTGACCCCCACGTGACTCTGTATTCATCCCTATGTGTAACAAAAGGTATATAAGCAAACCTAAAAATAAAGAAATTGGATCAGTTTCCGGAAAGACTGATTCTCCCATGTCGTTTCCTTCTTGCTCTCCATTTTTCTGGCTGAATTCCCACCTGGAGCATGGATGCTATTCCACGTAAACCAAGTTATTCAGCCTCTTTTTCTCCACTAATTTTCCTACTACACTATCCGTTTCTAATCTCTCTATATATCGGTAATTAAATATGTATTTTTCCAAGGATGCCGACTCCATCCCCACCTTCAAATTCCCTGGATCCACCGGGGCTGGACCCCAGCAATCCTGTAAGCCCACTCCTGGGCACATATTCAGAGAAAACTCTAATTTGGAAAGATACACGATCCCTAAGTTTCATGTCCATTGACAGATGAATGAAGATGTGGCATATATACACAATGGATTATTAGTCACAAAAAGAATGTAATAATGTCATTTGCAACAACATGAATGGACATAGAGATTATCATATTAACTGAAGTAAGCCACAGAAAGAAAGATAAGTGATATCAATTATATGTGGAACCTAAAAATAAGACATGAATAAACTTATTTACAAAATAGAAACAGACTCAGACATAGAAGACAAACTTACAAACTTATAGTTATAAAAGGGGATAGTGGAGGGGGAGATAAATAAAAAGTTTGCAATTAGCATGTACACACTATTATATGAAAAATAGAATAACAACAAGGACCTAATGTATCGCACACAAAGCTATATTCAAAATCTTTTATTAACCTGTGAATCACTTTGCTGCATACCTGAAACTAGCACAACATTACAAATTAACTATACTTCAAGATTTTTCTTCTTCAGGAAATATTTTCTATTCTCCCCTAAACTCTGTTGGGCATACCCTTCACACTGTTCACACATCTCAATTACTGTTAAGTAATACTCCTTGGTGTTTTAATTATGCATTTATATCTTTTATTCTCTACATTTTCACTTCTTTTTTTTTTTTCAAAGAGATAGTTTTATTTAACATTTTATACAGCTTTATACAGTTGACATGTGCTTAGTCATTCAGACATGTCCAACTCTTTGTGACCCCATGGGCTGTAGCTGTCAGACTCCTCTGTCCATGGGAGTTTTTCCAGGCAAGAATACTGGAGTGGGTTGCCATTTCCTACTCCATACATTTTCACTTCTTAAGGGAACAGATTGTTATAGCAATCTTTGTAGTCCTGGTCCTGGCAGGTAGCTGACCTTAATAAAATGTTAAAAAAGAAAGTGCCATCAAAATAAAGAAAATATACTCAATAGTAGAATAAATATAATAGAGTAAAGAGCTAGTGAACTTGAAGATAGATCAACAGATATTATCCAATCTGAACAACTGAGAGAAAAAAATGATATAAGAAAAATAAAGCCCAAAGGATTTTGGGGACAACAAAATGTCTAATGCTCATGTCTTTGAAGTTCCAGAAGGAGACAAAAAAGTATCATGAAGAAATGACTGAAAACTTTCCAAGTTTGACAAGAGACACAAGGCTACAGATTGAAGAAGCTGACCAAATCCCATTTAGAAAGATAAAAAGAAATCCAAACCAGACAAATCGCAAACAAATTGCTAAAATGTAGAAATAAAGAAGTATTGAGATTATCCAGAAAAAAAGAAAACCCAGAAAACAACCTAATTACCTACAGGGAAACAATTCAGATGGTTGTGGATTACTCATCAGAAACCATGGTGTCCAGAAAGCAGTGAAACATTTTAAGTCTTGAAGGAAAAGCACTGTCAACCCAGATTTCTATGTCAAACAAAAATATGCTTGAGGAATGTGGTGAATTAAAGATACTCTCAGGTGAAGGAAGGCTAAGAGAATTCATAGCTAAGAGTACTGATCTAAAACAACTGATTAGGAATGTTTTTCAAACAAAAGAAATGATACTGAAAACTTGGAACATGATAAATGATAAAAATGCAACAGAAATGGTAAATAGTAAAAAAAAAAAAACTATTATTCTCTCATGGTTCATTAAACATGCTACATAGTTTTAAGGAAAAAGTATAATACTGTTTAATGATGTTTTCAATATATGTAGGTGTAATATATGACAACTATAGCAAAAAAAAAGGAGGATAAAATATCTACAATGTGGTAAGGTTTCTACATTCCACATAAAAGTTGGAGAATATCATTTCTACATAACTATGAAAACTTAGTCTATATTTTGTAAGTCCCTAGAGCAACCACTAAAAATGTACAAAGAGATATAGTAAAAAACACAATAGACAATTTGAATTATAATATTAAATATGTTCAAATTACCCAAAATAAGACTGGAAAGGGGAAACAGAGGGGAAAATGCAATGAGAACAAACAGGAAACAGTTAATAAAATGGTCGATTTAAATACAAACATAAAAAATAAATGCTTTAAACACATCAATGAAAAGATAGAGATTGGCAGATTGTATTAAAAAACATGACCTAGCTATACAATGTCTATAAGAAACTCACTTTAATTTTAATTATATAGGTAGGTTTAAAGTGAAGTATTTGAAGAAGATATACCATGCAAACAGAAATCAAAAGAAAGATGAGGGACTTCCCTGATGGTACAGTGGGTAAGACAACACCCTCCACAATGCAGGGGGCTTGGGTTCAATCCCTGGCCAGGGAACTTGATCCCACATGCTGTGATTGACAGTTTGCATGCCACAGCTAAAAGATCCCACTTGTACAATGAAGATCAAAGAACCCATGTGTACAACTAAGATCCAGTGCAGCCAAATAAATATTTAAAATGAAAGCTGGAATGGTTATATTAATGTAAGGTAGTTGTTGCTTAGTTGTTAAGTCGTGTCCAACTCTTTTGTGACCCCACGGACTGTAGTCTGCCAAGCTCCCCTGTCCATTGGATTTCCCAGGCAAGAATACTGGAGTGGGTTGCCGTTTCCTTCTCCAGGGGATCTTTCTGACCCAGGGATCAAACCTGCATCTCTTGTACTGCCTTGCAGCCAATCTCCTCTATTGCAGGTGGATGGCTTATCGCTGAGCCACCTGGGAAGACCCAATGTCAGAAGAGTTGACTTCAAAGCAAAAACTAGCAGAAATAAAAGAGGGACATTACATTCTTACAGGGACGAGCCAATTCTGACTCCATCCTGGATCTGTTTCTTTGAATCTAACCTTTGTTTTTTGTTGTTTTTGTTATAATCATATACAATGGGTTGCCTCAGGGGACCCTGCCTCTCTGTCTGACTGGTAAAATGCCTTTGTTCAGCTCACAGTGAGACTAACTCATCTCACAAGTAAATGAATGCAGAAAAGAAGAAATGAACAGATCCCATTCTAGTTTTCAATACAAATGGCTTTTTTACTTTTCTTCTTTACCTCCTCTCTTTCTGTGTTCTGTGAAAAAACGGTATCCAGACCCTGACAAGACGGTTATTTTCGGACATTAGTCTGCTACTTTCTCTGTCATCTGGATTTCCAAGTAAAGTCGTATTCGTTGTCTTGACAACTAATCTTTGATTTTATTGGCCGGTTGTGCAGCAAGCAAAGTGAGCTTGGATTTGGTAACAATGTTATCAAAGAATCATTTCACAAAGACTTAACAATCCTAAATGTGTATACACCTAACAACAGAACTTAAATCGGAGAAAACAAAAACGACCAATTTAAACATGATTAGGGAAATACATAACTATAGTTGAAAATTTCAATATTTCTCATTCAATAACAGAACAACTAAGCAGAAATCAGCAAATATACAGCACAGCTAGACAACAATTTCAAGTTTGTTGCTGTTGTTCAGTCACTTAGTCATGTCCAATGCCTTGCGACTCCATGGACTGCAGGACACCAGGATTGCCTGTCCTTCACCATCTCCCAGAGCTTGCTCAAACTCATGTCCCTCGAGTCAGTGATGACATCCAACCATCTTGTCCTCTGTCCTCCCCTTCTCCTCCAGCCTTCAATCTTTCCCAGCATCAGGGTCTTTTTCAATGAGTCAACTCTTTGCATCAGGTGGCCAAAGTATTGGAGTTTCAGCTTCAGTCCTTCCAATGAATATTCAGGATTGGTTTCCTTTAGGATTGACCGATTTGATCTCCTTAAAGTCCAAGGGACTCTCAAGAGTCTTCTCCAACACGACTGTTTGAAAGCATCAATTCTCTGGCACTCAGCTTTCTTTATGGTCCAACTCTCATATTCATACATTACTACTGGAAAAACCATAGCTTTGACTATATGGACCTTTGTTGGCAAAATGATGTCTTTGCTCTTTAATATGCTCTCTAGGTTTGTCAAAATTTTCTTCCAAGAAGTAATCTTATTTTTTTATTTTCATGGCTGCAGTCGTCATCTGCAGTGATTTTGGAGCCCAAGTAAATGAAGTCTGTCACTGTTTCCATTGTTACTCAATGTTAATCTCAAGTTACTGAATCTAATTTATGTTTATAGGGAATTTCAACCAAATAGCAGAAAACATTCTTCTCAAATACACATGACAGTCACCAAGATATATCTTTTCTTGGGTCATAAAAATTTAGCAAATTAAAAACATTTGAAACTACAAAAAGTATGATCTCTAACCAGAAGAGAATGAAAATAAGATAACAGGAAGAAAATAGAACAACTTTTCATCACTTGATATTAAAGAATATGCACGTAAATGATCTATGCCATAGAAGAAGTCTCAAGAAACACAGAAAATATTTTGAATTGAGTGTAAGTGAAAATATAACAAATCATATCAAATTTTGTGGGATGTAGCTAAAAGAGAGCTTGAAGGAAAAAAATCACAGCAATAAATGCTTACATTATTAAGCATGTAATAATTCTCAAATCAATTATTAATACCTATGCACTGACATAAAAAAGGAGAGTAAAAACCCCAAATGAAGTTGAAGTGTGAATATAATAAATATATAAACATTAATAAATGAAATAAAAAGCAAAATGTAATAAAAAAGAATAAAATAAAAGCAGGTTCTTTGAAAAGTTAAAAAGGAATAAAATTTTAGTTAGAATTACAGAAAAAAGGAGAATTACAACCTGTCAATATCAGGGAGAAGAGAGACATTAAAAGGGTAATAAGGGAATCCTCCAAATGTTCATAAGATTTCAACTTAGAAGAAATACAACAATTTCTCAAAAATCACAAAGTACCATAGCTTGCCTAATTTGAAATAGATAACCTCTGAATATTCCTGTAAATATTAAGTAAATTAAATTTGTTTTTTTTCCCAGTTTCATGGAGATATAATTGATAAGTTAAATCTGTAAGCATTTAAGGTGTATAATTTTACATGCNATGGAGATATAATTGATAAGTTAAATCTGTAAGCATTTAAGGTATATAATTTTACATGCATATTATGTAGAAATTATCACCACAATCAAGCTAATAATTAACACATCCATCACCTCACATAATTTTCATTTTCTTCCTTTCTTCTCCCTGTAGTGAGAAACAGTTAAGATCAAACCTCTTAGAAAATTTCAGTATACAACACAGTATTGTTAACTATAGTCTCATTGCTGTGCATTAGATCTCCAAAAATTATTCTTTGTCCTTAACTAATACTTTGTTCAATCAATTGACCAACATCTCTGCACTGCCCTTCTATCCCCAGCCCCTGGTAATGACCATTCTATTCTCTGCTCCTATGAGTTTGACTACTTTAAATCCCACATATAAGTGAGATCATGCAGTATTTGTCATCCTGTATCTAGCTTATTTTACTTAGCATGATGTCCTCTAGGTTAATTCATGTTGTCACAACTGTCAGGACTTTCTTCTTTTTTTTTTTAAAAAAGGCTGTCTTCCCTCATAGCTCAGTTGATAAAGAATATGCCTGCAATGCAGGAGACCTGGGTTCAATTCCTGGGTCTGGAAGATCCTCTGGAGAAGGAAATGGCTACCCACTCCAGTATTCTTGCTTGGAGAATCCCATGAACAGAGGAGCCTGGCTGGCTACAGTCCATGGGATCGCAAGAGTCGGACACGACTTAACGACTAAACCACCATCACATGTAGATACATAACATTTTCTCTATCCATTTATCTGCTGATAGACATTTCGGTTGTTTCTATCTTGGTTATCATGAATCAGAGTGCAGGTATCTCTTCAACATCCTGATTTTGTATCCTTTGGATACATACGAAAGTGTTACTGTTGGATCACCGATTAGTTCTTAACTATAATTGAATCTATAGTTTGATAGAGGAGAACATAGGTAAAACACTCTCTGACATAAACACAGCAGGCTCCTCTATGACCCACCTCTCAGAATATTGGAAATAAAAGCAAAAATAAACAAATGGGACCTAATTAAAATTAAAAGCTTCTGCACAACAAAAGAAACTGTAAGCAAGGTGAAAAGACAGCCTTCAGAATGGGAGAAAATAATAGCAAATGAAGCAACTGACAAGGAATTAAGCTCAAAAATATATAAGCAACTCCTGCAGCTCAATTCCAGAAAAATAAAAGACCCAATCAAAAAATGGGCCAAGGAACTAAACAGACATTTCTGCAAAGAAGAATACAGATGGCTAACAAACACATGAAAAGATGCTCAACATCACTCATTATCAGAGAAATGCAAATCAAAACCACAATGAGGTACCATTTCACTCCAGTCAGAATGGCTGCTATCCAAAAGTCTACAAGTAATAAATGCTGGAAAGGGTGTGGAGAAAAGGGAACCCTCTTACACTGTTGGTGGGAATGCAAACTAGTACAGCCACTGTGGAGAATAGTGTGGAGATTCCTTAAAAAACTGGAAATAGAACTGCCTTATGACCCAGCAATCCCACTGCTGGGCATACACACCGAGAAAACTGAAAGAGACACATGTACCCCAATATTCACTGCAGCTCTATTTACAATAGCTAGGACATGGAAGCAACCTAGATGTCCGTTAGCAGATGAATGGATAAGAAAGCTGTGGTACATAGGCACAAGGGAATATTATTCAGCCATTAAAAAGAATACATTTGAATCAGTTCTAATGAGGTGGATGAAACTGGAGCCTATTATACAGTGTGAAGTAAGCCAGAAAGAGAAACACCAATACAGTATAATAACGCATATATATGGAATTTAGAAACATGGTAATGATAACCCTGTATGCGAGACAGCAAAAGAGACACAGATGTATAGAAGAGTCTTTTGGACTCTGTCGGAGAGGGTGAGGGTGGGATGATTTGGGAGAATGGCATTGAAACATGTATATTATCATATGTGAAATGAATTGCCAGTCCAGGTTTGTTGCATTATACAGGATGCTCAGGGCTGGTGCACTGGGATGACCCAGAGGGATGGTATTGGGAGGGGATTCAGGTTGGGGAACACATGTACACCCGTAGTGGATTCATGTCAATAGATGGCAAAACCAATACAATATTGTAAAGTAATTAGCCTCCAATTAAAATAAATAAATTTATATTAAAAAAAACCATCAAAAAGTAAATCTTCANAAAGTAAATCTTCAGGTTCATATGATTTTACTACTAAACTTTACCTAACATTTAAAGAATAAATAAGTTAAAATTAATTATTTAATTAAATAAAAATTAAAAATTCTACATAATTTCTTCCATATAATAGAAGGGGAAGGAACACTTCTCAACTCATTTTACAAAGCCAGTACTACCCTGATACCAAAACAGACAAAGGCAAATCAAAAAGAGGGTAATATAGGTGAACATCCCTCATAAACTTAGTTCTGAACAAAATATTATCAATCCAATTGAATTATGTATTTGAAAAATCCACGACCAAGTGAAATTTATCCTAGGAATGTAAGGCTAGCTCAATATTTGAAAATCAATCAATCCACCATGTGTAAAAATAGTCTAAAAGAAGAAAAACCACATACTCATTAATAGATGCAGGAAGTGTCTCTGATCAAACAATAAAAACTCTCTGCAAAATCAAAATAGAAACAATTTCTTCAAGGTGATAAAGATTATATATGTAAAAAAAACCTTAATGAAGAAAGACCAAATGCTTTCCCTATGAGATAAGGAACAAGCCAAGAATGTCCATTCTCAATCATATTCAGTATTATACTGTCCCAATCAGTGAAACATGTTAAGAAAAAGAAATAAAGGGCATACAGATTGGCACTCATAAAAGAAATCATCCATATTCTCTGATGACCTGATTGTCTATGTATAAAACCAAGGAATCTACAAAACACTCCTAAACCTAACAAGTGAGCATAGCAGGGTCAGAGGATATAGGTCAACATACAAATATCAATCATTTTTCTATGTGTAATTAATAAACAACTAGAAATAAAAATTCTTTAAAGTTCCAAATCATGAAATGAAACTCACACACACACGTTTAAATAGGTACCGGATCTGTATGTGCTCAGTCGCTGTGTTGTGTCCTACTATTTGCAGACCATGGACTGTAGCCCACCGGGTTCCTCTGCCCATGAGATTTTCCAGGCAAGAATACTAGAGTGGGTTGCCATTTCCTTCTCCAATGGGATCTGTATAATGAAACCTAAAAATGGTGATAACATATATACACTATTGTGCACAAAACAGATAGCTAGTGGGAAGCTGCTGTACTGCACATGCAGCTTAGCTTGGTGCTCTGTGATGACCTAGAGGGATGGGACGGGGAGGTGGAAGGGAGGTTCAGAGGGAAGGGATATATGTATACATAGAGCTGATTCACTTCATTGTACAGCAGAAACTAACGTAACACTGTAAAACAATTATACTACACTAGGAAAAACAAAGATCTAATTTAATGAAAAGACATACTGTGTTTAAGTACTTGAAATCTCAGCATAATAACAATGTTAATTCTCTCCAAAGTGATGTGTAGATTTAATGTAATATTGATAAAAATCACAGCAAAATTTGTAGATATATAAAATATAATACAAAAGATTTTCAGGAAAGTCCAAACAGCTTAAAAGATAAAATGCTTTTGGAGAAGAATATAGTTGAATGAATAGCACTATCTATATTGAGACCTTTTGTAAAGAGATATACACATAAGTCAATGGCACAGAAAAGAGTTCAGATATAAACCGACAGAAGTATGACCACTTGACCTTTGACAAATGCACAAAAGGCAATTGAAAGATGAAAGAGTAGTATTTTAAAAAAATGTCATTAGAACAATTAGTCATCTATATGCAAAAATTAATATAGATCTAAACTTTACATCTTTATACAAAGAGTAACTCAAAATGGATCATAGATATGTGTAATATGTAAAATTACAAAAGTTTAGAAGAAAATATAAAATAAAATCATGTCTTGGAGTCAGGCACAGAGTTCCAGAAAAGCTAGCAAGGGCAGGAACATTAAGAAAATGATAAATTTGATTTTAATATTTAAAATCTGCTTCTCTGCCAAAGACATTGTCAAGAAAATGAAAAGACTAGTTATAGTCTGGGAAAAACATTTGCAGAGAATATCTATCAAAGACATTTATCCAGAATATATAAAGAATTCTCAAAAATTCAATAATAAGGAAACAAACAACTCATATTTTTAAAAGAGGGTAGAGCGTCTGAGTAAATATGTTATCAAAAAGACTGTAAAAATGCAACTAAGCACTTGAAAATGATCAGCATCATTAGCTATCCATGAAATGACAATTGAAACCACAGTTAAAATACAGATCTATTAGAATGGTTAATTTAAAAAAAGTATTAATATAAAATTCTGGCAATTATGTGGAGCAACTGAAATTCTCTTTGCTGGTTGGAGTGCAAAATGATACAGCCAGCCTGGAGAGCAGTTTAGCAGTTTCTTATAAACACTTAAACTATGATGCAGTAATCCTATTCTGAGAGAAATAAAACCTATGTTTGTACATGAAACTCAGAACACATTTATTTATATTCATTATGCTTGGAAACAGCCCAGTGTCCTTCAGCGGGTGTACTGTGTTACCTCAAAACATGAAATTAAGGAATTAAAAGAAACAGACTGCGGATCACGCAAGAGCATAGAAAAGATCCCAAAGGCACTCTGCTCTGTGTAAGTAGATAATCTCTAAAGGTTATATACTATTTGATTCCATTTATATAATATTCTCAACATGACAAAACAACAGTGATAAAGAATAGACCACTAGATTTTCCCAGTAGTTATTGGCAGGCGGGGGGTGGAGGGAGTGTGAGAGGGATGACTACAAAGGAATAGTGTGAGGGAGTGTTTTGGGGTGATGAAACTTCTTGTATCGTGATTGTGCTGATGGTTAAATGAGTTAAAATTTACAGATTTGTATATTTAAAGAGGTAAATTTACTGTACAATTTTTAAAAATTTGACTCACCGTAGAGTAGAAGAAAAGGTGTTCTGATAGTGTCAAGTCATTAAACAATAAGTCACTCTGTGGGCAAAAGCCCAGATTTTCTCGAATTTCAGTTATATTCTTTGTGATGTCATATCCATCAATAAAGACCTCTCCTCTGGTAGGAGGGTAATGACCTACAAACAAGCCAAAGACATGACAGAACTGAATTTTGGTAAGAAAGCATAAGATGTTGCAAGTCAGCATCTCAAATTCAGTCTATTTGTGAATTACTCAAAAGAATTAACACTGTCTTTTGTAAAAGAATAGTTACAGGAAAGTATCAATAGTTACAACTCAGTGGCAGGATTAGCTGTCTTAAATTTCTTTTTCTTTTTGCTTGAATATATTAATTTTCTACAATGGATTGGGTTATATTGGTAATAAAAACATTTAAATAATTTGCTATATTTCAATGTATTTGCATTGCAATCGGTCAGTTACTATATATGTGAACCATATTAGGTACTGTGTAGATGCTAAGGAAAACATAAGATCTGGAATATGTAACTTTTGTCCTGAAGAAATTTAAATATTAATAACAATCAGTTCAGGTCTTGTGGGAAATTATTTGATAATATGTAAAAAATGAAACTATAAAACCATTTAAAACACTTGAATCATTTACCCTATTTAAGAATATATTCTTTTTATTGAGATATTGACATATAACATAGTAATTTCAAGTGTACAACCTGATTTGACATTTGTATATACTGTGAAATGATGAAGACAAAAACTAGAGTTAACTAGAGTTAACATTCAGCACCATACAGTTATAATTTTTTTCTTATTGTTAGAACTTTAACGTTTATTCTCTTAGCAACCTTCAAATTTACAGTACAGTAACTAGTCATCATGCTATACATTACAATCCCATGACATGTTCATGTTATAACTGGAAATTTGTACCTTTTGACCCCTTTCATCTGTTCAGCCTAGTCCCCATCCCTTCTCTGAGAACCACCAATATGTTTTCTGTATTTATGAGTGGCTTAAGTTGTTTTATTTTTTTAAGATTCCACATAAAAGGGAGACTATGTAGCATTTGTCTTTATCTCATTTATTTTGCTTAGTATAATGCCCTTGAGGTCCATCCATTCTATCACAAATGGTCAGATTTTTTTCTTTTTTATATCTGAATAATATTTCATTGTATAATATACTACTTCATTCATCTATTTGCACTTTGAACACATTCCCACGTGATGCTGGTGATGCTGCTAGTCAGAGGACCAGACAGTAAATTAGGGTAAAGGCTAACTTGCTTTATAAAAGAGGCTGCAAAGAATTTTAAAGGCTTCCCAGGTGGCATTAGCGGTAAAGAATCTGCCTGCTAATGCAGGAGACACAAGAGACATGGGTTTGATGCCTGGCTCAGGAAGATCCTATGGAGTAGGAAATGGCACACCACTCCAGCATTCTTGCCTGGAAAATTCTATGGGCAGAGGAGCCTGGTGTGCTATAGTCCATGGGGTCACAAAGAGTCAGACATGACTAAGCAACTGAGACATGAGACATAAAAAAAGCTTAAATAAGACAGAAATTTTGCATTCATATGATAATTCCAAGATGAATTATCTAAGTTGGTAGGAAGATCAACTCCACATTTTCCTTATCTAATCATCCATCAAAGAATATGTAGGTTTTTCATCTATTTTTGGCTATTGTAAATAATGCTACAACAAACGTTGATGTGGGGGTGTGCATTTTTCTGAGTTAGTGTTTTCATTTCCTTCAGACATATATGAAAATTGGAATGGCTGAGTGATATGGTTGTTCTATTTTTATTTTATGAGGATCCTCCATACTATTTTCCGTAGTGGCTACAGTAATTTACATTTCCACCCTGAAGATTCCTTTTTCTCCACATCTCTGGCAATACTTGTTATTTCTTGTATTTTTAATAATAGCCATTCTAACAGATGTAAAGTGATGTTGTTGTGGTTTTGGTTTGCATCTCCCTGATGACAAGTGATGTTGAGCATATTTTCATGTACCTGTTGGCCAACTGTATGTCTTTGTGAAAAAATGTCTCTTTAGATCCTCTGTCCATTTTTAATTGCCTTTTTTTTTTTTTTTTCTAATGGAATTCCTTAGCAAATTCTAATGGAATATGCTAAGGAATTCTTTACATATTTTGGATATTAACTTTGTCAGAAATACATTTTGCAAATATTTTCATTTGGTAGGTTTGTTTTCACTTTGCGAAAGTTTTTTAGTTTGACATGGATACACTTATTTTTGATTTTGTTGCCTTTGCTTTTGGAGTCAAATAGAAAAATTATAGTCAAGACTAATGTCAAGGAACTTGCTGCCTCTTCTATCTTCTGGGAGTTTTATGGTTTCAGGTCTTATGTTCATGTCCTTAATGATTTTGAGTTGATTTTAGTGTATGATGTAAAATAGTGGTTTTTTCATTCCCTTGCATGTGGCTGTCCAGTTTTTCCAACACGATTTATTGAAGAGATTGTGCTTTCTCCTTAGTTTATTGTTGGCCCCTTTGTCATAAATAATTAGTTGGCCACATAAAGGTGCGCTTATTTATGGGCTCCCTATTCTGTTCCATTGACTTATGTGTCCATTTTTATGCCAATACCATCCTGATTTGATGACTATATTTTTGTAATATGGTTTGAAATCAGGAAGCTCGATGTCTCCAGCTTTGTTCTTTCTCAAGACTTCTTTAATCCATACAATTTTTAGGATTGTTTTGTTGCTGTTAAAAGTGTCAGTGGAGTTTCGATAAAATTGCAGTTAATCTGTGGATTGCTTTCATCAATGTGGTTATTTTAATGGTATTAATTCTTCCAATCCATGAGCATGAAATATCTTTCATTTATTTGTGTCTTCTTCAATCTGTGTTAATCATGTCTTATACTTTTCATTGGACAGGTGTTCTAACTTCTTTGTTAAATGTATTCCAAAAGTATTTTATTCTTTTTGATGTAATTGTCTTTTTTTCTACATTTCCCTTTCTCATAGTCTGTTATTAGTGTATAGAAACAGAACAGATTTTAAAAAACTATTTGACTGTGCCAGGTCTTCATTGCTGCATGCAAATTTTTAGTTGCAGCGTGTGGGCTCTAGTTCACCAGCCAGGGATCGAATCCAGGCCCCTTGCATCGGGAGTGTGGATCTTAGCCACTGGACCACCAGGGACGTTCCAGAGAAGATTTTTATACGTTGATTTTGTATCTTAAAACTTAAATTTTTAAAATCAGTACTAATAGTTTCTTGAGGTGTCTTTAGAGTTTCATATATATAACCATGTTGTCTGCAAATAGTGACAAATTTTCTTTCATGATTTGGATGTTTTTAAATTTCTTTTTCTTGCCTAATTGCTGTAGGTATTACTTCCAGTATTGTGCTGAATAAGAGTGGCAAAGTGGGTATCCTTGTCTTGTTCCTGACATTAAAGGAAAAACATTCAGCTTTTCACTGGTGATAATGATATGACGTGTAGGCTTGCAATATGTGGACTTTATTATGCTGAGGTCATTTCCCTCTTACCCACTTTGTTGAGTCTGTATCATAGATGGATGCTAATGATTTTTCTTCATCTATTTGGATGATTAAAAATATGTGTTCCAAAATGGAAAATTATATAAAGACATCTAAATAAGGTTATTTGACTGAAGACTCAAAAAAAGAAAAGAAAATGACTAAGCTAATTATAGCATATTACCATATGGCTATTAAAAGGAACATTATATAACAATTAGAAATACCATGTCACCTTGGAAAAGACAAGTACATGGACTATATCAATATTAGAGAATTTTAATGTGAAATCATGTTCTAAAAAGCAGAACACAAACTGCCATGTTACACAATCAGTTCAGTTCAGTCACTCAGTCGTGTCTAACTCTTTATGACACCATGGACTGCAGCACACCAGACTTCCTCGTTCATCACCAACTCCCAGAGCTTGCTCAAACTCATGACCATCAAGTCAGTGATGCCATCCAACCATCTCATCCTCTGTCATCCCCTTCTTCTCTCACTTTCAATCTTTCCCAGCATCAGGGTCTCTTCCAATGAGTCAGTTCTTCGCATCAGGTGGCCAGAGTATTGGAATTTCAGCTTTAGCATCAATCCTTCCAATGAATATTCAGGACTGATTTCCTTTAGGATTGACTGGTTTGATCTCTTTGCAGTGCAAGGGACTCTAAAGAGTCTTCTCCAGCAACACAGTTCAAAGCATCAATTCTTCCACACTCAGTCTTCTTCGTGGTCCAACTCTCACATCCATACATGACTGCTGGGAAAACCATAGCTTTGACTATACAAACCTTTGTTGGCAAAGTAATATCTCTGCTTTTTAAAATGTTGTCTAGGTTTGTCATAGTTTTTCTTCCAAGAAGCAAGCATCTTTAATTTCATGGTTGCAGTTACCATCTGCAGTGATTTTGGAGCCCAACAAAATAAAGTCTGCCACTGTTTCCATTGTTTCCCCATCTATTTGCCATGAAGTGATGGGACTGGATGCCATGATCTTGAGATGGGAGCGAGATCAAAGTCCACAATTATAGTAATAATTTTGCTTTCCCTTCTGTTAGTTTGTGTTAACAGCTGCTGCTCATCAATCACTGCTTCCACTTCTGTGATCTTGCCTGCTGTTTACATTCATGGGAACTTGGGCTACCTGGGGAGGAGAGGGATCTGAGCTATTTGAGAGGGAAATTTACCCTGTATAAAAGATACTCAGAACAAAGCCAGGGCACTCAGCTTCTGGAGGTGACTCCACTGAGCCTGCACCAGTGCTGAATAAACCTTGCTGCTCTGCATCTTTGAGTGCCACTTGTCTCTTCCGTCGCCACGGTTTCTATAACATTTTCTGGTGCATTGGCCGGGAAGCTGACAACTGAGTTGGCCCATTGCACTACCATTGTTGGGGAACTGGAGAAAGCTGGGGCTTCTGCATGATAACAGATGAATAGATGCTGCCCAGGCCATTTGCCAGATCCCAACTCACGTGAGATTTGCCAGCCTCAGTCCATGCTTCTTCCTGAACTGACTCAGGAGAGCAGAAGTGGGTTCCAGGACAGCACGTCAGACGAGTGAGTGTCCCGGGGATATCTGACAGAGTCAGGACTCACCGTATGGTGGAAGGGGGGCCTGATCACCTCCCAGTGACAGGAGAGTCACTCAGAATAAGGTTTGTTCCCTTGGGTGGTCTGTCAATTCTGGTGCATGGGGGAGAGTGACTGAGCTGAAAGCCAGCTCTCCACCATCTTCCAACTACGGAGCCTGAGTGGATCCTAACCTGTGCTTCCATGGTGACCTCATATGGCTCAGGGCAGTGCCAGCCTCTGGGGGATTTAATCCCTCTCTGGGAGGCTGGTCTGGGTCTGGTGCTTATACTGACCTGCCAGTGCTAAGAGGTGCCTAAATCTTCATAAGGGGAGCAGCCACGTGGGCGAAAGTGAGTGTCTCCCTTTGTTTTTTTTTTTTTTTTTTTTTTGTGCAACACTGCCTCAGGGTAGGAACTTTCACAAAATGGGCAACTTGACTTCTAAACCCACTGTCTCAGAGTATATGGTGAAGAATTTTAAGAAAGAATTGTTGGGGCTTCCCTCATAGCTCAGCTGGTAAAGAATCCACCTGTAATACAGGAGACCCCTGTTCAATTCCTGGGTAGGGAAGATCCACTGGAGAAGGGATAGGCCACCCACTCCAGTATTCTCAGACTTCCCTTGTGGCTCAGCTGGTAAAGAATCCACCCATAATGTGGGAGACCTGGCTTCGATCCCTGGGTTGGGAAGATCTCCTGGAGAAGGGAAAGGCTACTGACTCCATTATTCTGGCCTGGAGAATTCCATGGACTGTATAGTCCATAGGGTCACAGAGAGTTGGACACAATGGAGTGACCTTCACTTTTCCTTTTCTCTGGGGACTATGGTGTAAAATTGAGTCCTGAAGAACTGCACACTCTTTGTACCTTGGAGTGGCCTTCCTTCGGGTTGTATGGCCCTCAGGAGGGACCTTAGATATGCCCATAGTCTGAGCAGTGCATAGTCATAATGGGAGACCCTGGCCACCTGGACCAATTCCCATATATCAATCAATGTTTGGATATTGCCCAGTTAAGGCCCCTTTGGGTTCAATTCTATGCCACAGGTCAGAGACAGTGTAAGGTCCTAGTAGCTCAACCAAAGCAAAGGACCTTGCACCAAGAAGGAACCACCTATCCTCTAGGGTGAGGCTGAAGAAATGCCTCCAATGCCCCCACCTCAAATCCTCATGGCTCCCTCACCGAGAGCAGCAGATCTGCATTTACCAGACAGTTCACTGCCTTCCGTTTCACCTCTTCCTCCTGATGCTCCTGAAGCTATGTGTCCCCAAGGCATGCCACCCCAAAACCAATGGGTAGATGCCTCCAGTCTACCTCAGCAGCGCTACAAATGTCCTTATGAGAGAATTAAGGGCTGCAGCACTTTGCTGCCGATGGGCCCTACAAGAGGGAGGACCCATTTTTTTAATACCAGCCTTTTTCCATGACTGATCCCCTTAAATGGAAACATCACACTCCCTTGTACTCTGAAAAGCCCCAAGCGATGGTTGATCTCTTAGAATCCATCTTCCAGACCCACTGCCCAACCTGTACAGACTGCCAGCAGCTTCTCCTCACTCTATTCAATACAGAGAGCACCAATGAGTCAGAAAATGGTTCCAGGCCAATGCCCCAAGGGGTCAGTTAGATATGGACAACTGGGCTTGGGAGAACTTCCTGAAGGAAGAGCCTCACTGGTACCCCAACAACGAGAGGGTAAGAAACCAGTTGGAGAGGTATCGACAGGCCTTCCTACAGAGGGTAAAAGCTGGGGCTACATGGAACAACAGACTGGTTCCAAATAGGAAAATGAGTACGTCAAGGCTGTATATTGTCACCTTGCTTCTTTAACTTATATGCAGAGTACATCATGAGAAATGCTGGACTGGAAGAAACACAAGCTGGAATCAAGATTGCTGGGAGAAATATCAATAACCTCAGATATGCAGATGACACCACCCTTATGGCAGAAAATGAAGAGGAACTAAAAAGCCTCTTGATAAAAGTGAAAGAGAAGAGTGGAAAAGTTGGCTTAAAGCTCAACATTCATAAAACAAAGATCATGGCATCCGGTCCTATCACTCCATGGGAAATAGATGGAGAAACAGTGGAAACAGTGTCAGACTTTATTTTTTTGGGCTCCAAAATCACTGCAGATGGTGATTGCAGCCATGAAATTAAAAGACGCTTACTCCTTGGAAGAAAAGTTATGACCAACCTAGATAGCATATTCAAAAGCAGAGACATTACTTTGCCGACTAAGGTCCGTCTAGTCAAGGCTATGGTTTTTCCAGTAGTCATGTATGGATGTGAGTTGGACTGTGAAGAAGGCTGAGCGCCAAAGAGTTGATGCTTTTGAACTGTGGTGTTGGAGAAGACTCATGAGAGTCCCTCGGACTACAAGGAGATCCAACCAGTCCATTCTGAAGGAGATCAGCCCTGGGATTTCTTTGGAAGGAATGATGCTAAAGCTGAAACTCCAGTCCTTTGGCCACCTGATGCGAAGAGGTGACTCATTGGAAAAGACTCTGATGCTGGGAGGGATTGGGGGCAGGAGGAGAAGGGGACGACAGAGGATGAGATGGCTGGATGGCATCACTGACTCAATCCACGTGAGTCTGAGTGAACTCCAGGAGTTGGTGATGGACAGGGGGACCTGGTGTGCTGCGATTCATGGGGTCACAAAGAGTCGGACATGACTGAGCGACTGAACTGAACTGAACTGAACTGAAGAAGCCAAAAACAAGGCTAAGATCACTGTTGTGCTGCAAAAGCCAGATGAAAGCCCAGTCATTTTCTATGAAAGGTTGTGTGAGGCCTTTTGGGTCTTCACCCTTTTGTTCCTGAAGCCCCTGAAAATCAGTGGATGATAAATGCAGTCTTTGTGGGACAGGCCCAATCGGACATCTGAAACAAATTACAGAGTTAGAAGGGTTTGCAGGTAAAAATGCCACAGAACTGCTAGAAATAGCCATCAAAGTCTTTGTCAATTGTGACCAAACAGCATGCTGAGAAGCAGAAAAGAAGAGGAAGCCAGAAGCCACATTCTTGGCAGGTGCCCTGTCAAAGTCTGCACCCCCAGGCAGGACCACCCCATAAGGCAAGAGGTCCAGATTCGAAAAGGAGAGTTCTCCTCAGCTGAGATCAGTGTGCCTATTCCTAGGAAAAGGGACACTGGAAAAAATGAGTGCCCCAGTTGACCTGAAAAGAAAACCAAAGCTGCCACCCTCCCCAGCCTATATCAACCTGAGCCACCCAGCACTAATCTGATTGGGCTAGCTGGAGCAGAATCCAAGTACGGAGGACTGGGCTCTCTTCAACTGGGCCCCCAAGAGCCCATGATCAGAATTAAAGTAGGGGGCCATCCAATGGACTTTATGGTGGATACAGGCGCTGAGCATTCAGTGGTCTCCCAGTAGATAGGCCCCTTCCTGGGAAAAGAAACCACCATCATCGGGGCCACAGGTGCCTAGACCCACATGCCGTTTTGCAGTCCTCAACAATGCCGACTGGGCGACCATGAGGTAGTGCATGAATTCCTCTACCTGCCTAACTGCCCTGTTCCCTTGATGGGAAGAGACCTGCTTGCTAAGATGGGGGCCCAGATTTCTTTTTCTGTTGACAGGTCACCTCTGCTAAAGCTAGCAGGATTGCCCTCCTCCTTGATTATGACTCTCGCTGTAAGGAGAGAAGAAGAACGGCACCTGTATTCTTCCCCTCCAGGAGAAAGGACCATTGCTCCTGAATTAGAGACTGAGTACCCACTAGTTTGGGCCAAGAAAAATCGTCTAGGTCTGGCAAAACACTATGCTCCCATCCTGATTTATCTGAAACTGGGAACTCAGCCTGTAAAACTGTGATAGTATCCAATGCCCTGGGAGGCCTGATTGGGAATCCAGGCTCATTGAGACAGACTACTCCAACACGGACTTCAGATGAAATGCCAGTCACCCTGGAACACCCCATTACTACCCGTGAAGAAGACAGGGACACATGACTACCATCCGGTTCAGGACTTAAGAGCTGTAAACAAGACAACAACTAGTCTGTACCTGGCAGTGTCTAATCCGTACACTCTACGAGGACTGATCCCTTCCACAGCTGAATGGTTTACTTGCTTGGACTGGAAAGATGCCTTCTGCCTCTGAGTTGCACCTGTCAGCCAACCACTATTTGCCTTTGAATGGGAAAAAACCACACACGGGAAACAAGGAACAGCTTACTTGGACAAGGCTTCCTCAGGGGCTCAAGAACTCCCCTACTCTCTTCAGTGGAGCTTTGGCCGCCGACTTGGATAAATTACACTGTGTCCTGCTGCAATACGTCAATGACCTTCTACTGGCAGCACAACACAGGCTTGATGCTTAGAAGGAACAAAGGCCCCCCTCTCCTTGTTAATGGAAGCTGGGTACCAAGTATCAAATAAAAAGGCACAAATCTGTAAAAGACGAGTCAAATATCTAGGTTTCAACATTACGTGGGGCTGGCAAATGCTCAAAACTGAAAGGAAAGAAGCAGTTTGCTCCATTCCTACCCCTACCACTCGCCAGAAGGTCTGCGAGTTCATCAGGATTCTGCAGGATATGGATTCCTGGATTTTCAGACCTGGCTAAGTGCTTATATCAGGCTCTGAAAGGGGAGGAAAAGGCTTCCCCTGAATAGGGACCAAGCCAAGAGGTGGCACATCAAACAGTTAAGGCAAAAATCTCTGAGGTCTCAGCCTTAAAGCTTCCTGATGTAACCAGAGAGTTCAATCTCTGTTCATGACAAGAACAAAATGGCTTTGGGAGTCTTGACCCAAGAATTCGGACCTTGGCAAAGGCCGGTGGCCTACTTGTCTAAACAGATCAATTCAGTTGTGGCCAGATGGCCAGACTGCCTCCAAGCACTAGCAGCTACTACCTTGCTAGTGAGGGAGGTTAATAGATTAACGCTGGGGCAAAACCTAAATGTTAAGGTCCCATACTCAGTTGTAATCCTGATGGACATAGCTGAGGCCACCATTGGCTCACGCATGCACAGATGACTCAATATCAAGGGTTACTATGTGAAAATTCGCGGGTAAAACTGGAAGTTGTACAGACTCTAAACACAGCTACCTTCCTACCAGATGAAGCAGGGCCCTTGGACCACGACTGCTTGGAAATACTAGATGAAGCATTTTTTACTAGACCAGACCTGACTGACAAGCCACTCAACAACACAGACCTGGTCCTATATACTGATGGTAGCAGCTTCATGGAAAATGGGAACAGGATGGCTGGGTATGCTGAGGTGTCTGATTCTGAAATGGCAGAAGCAGAGGTGCTTCCTCAAGGATGGTCAGTGCAGAGAGTGGAGTTATGGGCATTAATCAGGGCACTGGAACTCAGCAGAGACCAGTGAGTCAACATCTATACTGACTTGTGGTATGCTTTTGTTACTCTACATGTCCACGGAGCCTTATACAAGGACAGAGGGCTCCTTCCAGCAGAAGGAAAAGGCATTAAAAACCAAACCAATACTGTATTGGTGTTTTTCTTTCTGGCTTACTTCACTCTGTATAATTGGCTCCAGTTTCATCCATCTCCTTAGAACTGATTCAAATATATTCTTTTTAATGGCTGAGTAATACTCCATTGTGTATATGTACCACAGCTTTCTTATCCATTCATCTGCTGATGGACATCTAGGTTGTTTCCATGTTCTGGCTATTATAAACAGTGCTGCAATGTGAAGTAAGCCAGAAAGAAAAACACCAATACAGTATACTAACACATATATATGGAATTTAGAAAGATGGTGATGATGACCCTGTATGCGAGACAACAAAAGAGACTCAGATCTATAGAGTGAACTTTTGGACTCTGGGGGAGAGGGAGAGGGAGATGGAGAGGGAGAGGGTGGGATGAGATGGGAGAATGGCATTGAAACATGTATACTATCATCTAAGAAACGAATCACCAGTCTGTGTCCGATGCAGGATGCAGGATGCTTGGGGCTGGTGCATGGGGAGGACCCAGAAAGATGTTATGGGGTGGGAGGTGGGAGGGGATTCATGTTTGGGAACACATGTACACTTGTGGTGAATTCATGTCAATGTTTGGCAAAACCAATATAGTATTGTAAAGTAAACTAAAATAAAAATAAAAAAACAAACCCCAAAATCCTGAAACTTCTGGAAGTAGTATGGGAACCAAAAGAAGTGGCAGTGGTCCACTGCAAAGGCCACCAGAAGGGAGGTAACCTGGTGGCCAAAGGGAACTGTCATGCTGATGCAGCCACCAAGGAGGCTGCCGGGGACAGCCGCCAGACAAACCGAAAGCCCTGCTAGCCCCGAAGATATGAGTTGCCCCTAGGTACTCTCCTGAGGAGGAAAAATGGATAAAAAGGAAGGGGGAACCAAGGCCAAGACGGAATGGTAGGTCACACAGGACCACCAAGTCTATGCTCCAGAACAGCTAGCCTACAAGCTGGTCCACCAGCAACATAAACTGACTCCTATGGGCAAGACCACCTTAGAGACTTTGCAAGGCTGCTACTATCTCATTGCTTGCCTCCCCACACTCTGTTCTGTCTCCCAGCAATGTGTAACCTGTTTACAAAGTAATGCTTGCCAGGGGCCTAGTAGGCCAGCAGGGACACAACATTGTGGACTATCCCCCTTTGAGGATATGGAAGTAGATTTCACTGAAATCACCCCAAGTCAAGGATTTAGATACTTTTTAGTTTTTATCTGCACCTTTTCAGGCTGGGTGGGAAAGCCTTTCCTACCCAAACTGAAAAAGCAAGAGATGTATGCTAAGCATTCCTGAAAGACATTGTCCTCAGCTATCGAATGTCTCTGACCATAGGGTTGGACAATGGACTGGCATTTGTAGCTGAGACAGTACAACAGGTGGCAAAAGCTTTGAAAATCCAGTGGAAATTGCATACTGCTTACCGTCCCCAGAGCTCAGGGAAAGTGGAAAGCATGAATCGAACTCTCAAACAAACCCTAGCAAAACTGCCAGGAGACCAGCTTACATGTTGACATGTTGACCAGCTTACAGTAGACATGTTACCCGTGGCCCTCTTAAAGGTGAGGTGTTCAGCCTGGGCAGGCATAGGGTTTTCACCATTTGAAATCCTATATGGACGACTACTTTTGCTAGTCAACTTAAGGGGGTACACCAGAGAACTGGGGAACTTGGATTTACATAGGCAGCTACAAGGGTTAGGACACCCAATCTCTCAAATACATGAATGGACAATTGATAGAATACCCATATCCTTAGGTATAACAGTACATCCCCACCAACCAGGGGATCAAGAATGGGTAAAGGACTGGAAAAAAGAGCTTTTAAAACCCTTGTGGAAAGGGCCCTATTCTGTAATATTAACTACTCCCACTGCTCTCAAGGTGGCAGGAATAGACAACTTGGATCCATTACTCCAGAGTCAAACCTGCAAGTTTGTCTGATAGCTGATAGAAGTGGGAAATGGCCCTCAGTCCAGAGTAATCCCTGTGCCTGACCTTGCAAAGAAGGAAACCACCACCCTGAAGCCCTGCTCTGGCCACATCTGAAGCTGGTCAGTCAACTCAAGGCTGAAGCTTGAGGAACCAACAGGATGGACAAAAGGCCATATTGGTTATTAATTGGACTGGGAGTTCCCCTATTCATCTTATTCAGAATTGCACTTTACTCTGATGGCTGCAGATACACCCTAAACATTAAGAGATGGGGATGAGATGGGAGCTAGATAAAGCCCCCAATTAAAGTAACCTTTGCAGATTCCCTGGTGGCTCAGAGGTTAAAGCGTCTGCCTGCAATGCAGGAGACCTGGGTTTGATTTCTGGGTTGGGAAGATCTTCTGGAGAAGGAAATGGCAACCCACTCAAGTATTCTTGCCTGGAGAATCCCATGGACAGAGGAGCCTGGTGGGCTACAGTCCACGGGGTCGCAAAGAGTCAGACACGACTGAGCGACTTCACTTCACTTTGCTTTCCCTTCCATTATTCTGTGTTAACAGCTTGCTTGTTATATCCATGGAAACTTGGATTACCTGGGGAGGGGAGGGATCTGACCTGTTTGAGCGGGAAGCTTATGGTGTATAAAAGATACCCAGAACAAAGCCTGGGTGCTCAGCCTTCGGAGGAGGCGACTCTGCAGAGCCGGCACTGGTGCTGAAAAAACCCTGCTGTTCTGCATCTTTGAGTGCCACTTGTCTCTTTCCTTCGCCACGGTTTCTATAACAACCTTAGTTATTTGAATGTTGAGTTTTAAGCCAGTTTTTTTCACTCTCCTCTTTCATCTTCATCAAGTGGCTCTTTAATTCCTCTTCTCTTTCTGCCATAAGGATGGTGTCATCTGCATATCTGAAGTTATTGATATTTCTCCTGGCAATCTTGATTTCAGTTTGTGCTTCATCCAGCCCAGCATTTCTTATGATGTACTCTACATATAAGTTAAATAAGCAGGGTGTCAATATATAGTCATGACATACTCCTTTCCCAATTTGGAACCAGTCGGTTGTTCCATGTCCGGTTTGAACTGTTGCTTCTTGACCTGGATACAGGTTTCTCAGGAGGCAGGTAAGGTGGTCTGGTAGTCCCATCTCTTTAAGAATTTTCCACAGTATGTTGTGGAATGTCAATGGCTTTAGTGTACTCAATGAAGCAGAAGCAGATGTTTTACTGGAATTCTCTTGCTTTTTATATGATCCAGCAGATGTTGGCAATTTGATTTCTGGTTCCTCTGCCTTTTCTAAACCGGAACATATGGAAGTTCACAGTTCATGTACTGTTGAAGCCTGGCTTGGAGAATTTTGAGCATTACTTTGCTAGCATGTGAGATGAGTGCAGTTGGCAATAGTCTGAACATTCTTGTGGCTTCCCTAGTGGCTCAGATGGTAAAGTGTCTGCCTGCAATGTGGGAGACCTGGGTTCGATCCCTGGGTCCGATCCCTGGGTCATGAAGATCCCCTGGAGAAGGAAATGGCAACCCACTCCAGTACCCTTGCCTGGAAACTCCCATGGATGGAGGAGCCTGGTAAGCTACAGTCCATTGGGTTGCAAAGAGTCGGACACGACTGAGCGACTTCACTTCTGTCACTTTCTTTACTTTGAACATTCCTTGGCATTGCCTTTCTTTGGGACTTTCTTAAGCAGCTTGGAGTTTTGGTTTCAGTTTCTATTGTATTTCTTTTCCTGCCCTATCTTGCTCCCTGCCTGCAGAACTGCAAACTTTCTGTGGCTTTTAAGCACTTTAAAGTGCCTCAAGTTGGCCTGTTTTTTTCCTGTGGATTCCAAACTGCATCCATACCACACTGCTTCTCCCACAAGTACTCCATTAGGCAAGATAGAAACCAGTCTCAAAGGCAGCCCCAGACAAGCAAGATCAATAAATGGGAATCCCAGCTTTCCCCTTTTGTCCCAAGGTAAAATCAGGCATTGTGAAGATTCCTTCTGACTCTGCCATACCGTTTGGAGGGATAGATTAGGTGAGAAAATGACACAAACATCATATGCTTTATGGTACTCACTAAGTAGTCATTTGTGTGCTGTAGCTTCCAAACTAGTTTCTAGAATTCTCAGAAAGGCATTTCTTCCCTGTATGTTGTTGTCATCCCAGTGTCTCTTGGATGAACAGGGCCTGAAGCTTCCAAAATTGCTGTGTCACTCTCACCTATCATCCAGTTTACCTTTTTCTTAATTTGGTATTGCTTTATTGCTATAA
>SJYQ01006438.1:226449-241066 GCA_006410935.1 Redunca redunca
AGTCACCATCTGCAGTGATTTTAGAGCCCCCCAAAATAAAGTCTGACACTGTTTCCACTGTTTCCCCATCTGTTTCCCATGAAGTGATGGGACCAGATGCCATGATCTTTGTTTTCTGAATGTTGAGCTTTGAGCCAACTTTTTCACTCTCCTCTTTCACTTTCATCAAGAGGCTTTTTAGTACCATAAATATTTATTAAATGAATGAATTAATGTATAGGATGACAATGTATAGGATATTTACCACATACAATAAAAATGTGCAGCCATTTAAACAAAGAATCACTCTTACATTTGTTCCTTTCTCCTTTCTAAAACTTATTTATTCATTATTACTTTGTTTGGAGAATTATAAATGTACACCACTAGTATTAAATGAATGAATTNTCTTAGTGTTTCTAGAGTTTGAAATTATGGGTAGAATAATAAGCCAGGGATGAAGTTTTAACACATGCTTTCAATCTAAATCATGATAATCAAAAGATAATAGTTAAATAAATAGTTAATTATTGAGAGTTGGATATGATTAGGTCCATAAATACAGGCTCCTGTAAGCTAGGAAAAGAATTTTTGTCAAGATTATCATTGAGACAGGAGATCAAGATGGTGGAGTAAGAGGATGTGGTGCTCACTTCCCTTCATGAACACATAAAAAATATACATACACATGTAGAATAATTCTCACTGAAAACTAAGAAAGATTGCTGTAAAATCAAAGTTCTAAGAAAGATACTCATAGAATATGATAGGATGGGAAGAAAAACAATCAGGTTGTGGAACCTGTGTCCTTGGGAAGGGAATCAGAGATTGCATGGGTGGACATTTGCCATGGGGGCTGAGCAGGTTGAGCCACAGAGTCAGTGTCCCAGCTCGTGGGTCCTATATGGAGGAGACAAGCCCCTTGGCTGGTTGGAGAACCATGGAGACAGAAAAGAAGGTTGGAGATGCCTGGACTCCACTTGTGAGGAATGTTCAGGTGCTTGCTTGCCCCAGGCAAGGCTGAGAAAGATCTTTTCTAGCAGCTGCAGGGTTTCCTGAGACCACCTCCCTACACTTCCCAGCCCAAGCCAAGCAAAAACACTAGCGCTGCTCACTCCACACTACAGTGTGGCACTGGAGCTAGGGTGGTCAGGATTAAAGACTCAAACTTGGGATGCAGAGAGGACCCAGTCCCAGAGATGAGCCCAGGTGGGTGGTGGCCGTTTTTGGCACCTTCTCAAGTGATGTCATAGAAGCAACCCAGACTTTTGACACCAGCAAGGCTGCTGGGCTTCCCACAATTGCCTGTGTGCCCTTGTCCAAGCTAAAAAAACTCTTTGGCCCCACTCACAGCACACATAGTGTGGCACTAGATCTAGGACAGTCACGACTGGGGAAGAGATGTGATTATCAGCTGCATCTGAGCAGAGTGGCAGATGCCCACACAGGCAAAACATTGGACTCCTTTTAGGTGCATATGCCCACTTGCTTCAGCACACCTCTCCTTTGAGGCAAAAGTCCTAGTAAGTACCTTGTAAAGTGAAAAGGTTACAATTATATTGTCACCCTTCTTATTTATCTGATCAACATCAGATATGCAGATGACACCACCCTTATGGCAGAAAGAGCCTCTTGGTGAAGGTGGAAGGGGAGAGTAAAAAAGGACTGATGCTGAAGCTGAAGCTCCAATACTTTGGCCACTTGATCTGAAGAGCTGACTCATTGGAAAAGACCCTGATGCTGGGAAAGACTGAAGGAAGGAGGAGAAGGGGATGACAGAGGACAAGATGCTTGGACAGCATCACCAACTCAATGGACATGAGTTTGAGCAAACTCCAGGAGATGTTTAAGGACAAGGAAACCTGGCATGCTGCAGTCCATGGAGTTGCAAAAAATTCAGAAATGACTGAATGACTGAATAACAAAGCATCTATTTATGGTAAAAACTCTCTAGAAAGCAGCATAAAGGGAACCTAACTAAACATTGTAATGACCATTTACGACAAACCTCTGGCAAACATCCTACACAATGGTGAGAAGCTGAGAATATTTTTTTCCAAGATCATGAACATGACAAGGATGTCCACTCTCACCAATTTTATTCAACATAATTTTGCTATAGCAATCAGAGAAGAAAAAGAAATAAAGGGAATAAAAATTGGAAAAGAAGAAGTAAAACTTTCACTGTTTGCAGATGACATGATACTATAAAGAGAAGATCCTAAAGATGCTACCAGAAAACCACTAGGGCTCATCAATGAATTTGATAAAGTTGCGGGTAACAAAATTAACAGAGAAATCTATTGCATTTCTACACACTGACAACAGAAGATCAGAAAGAGAAATTCAAGAAGCAATTTCATTTACCACTGTATCAAAAAGAGTAACATACCTAGGAATAAGCCTATCTAAGGAAACAAAATACCTGTACTCTGAAAATTATAAGATGCTGATGAAAGCAATCAAACAAGACACAAACAGATGAAAGACATGCCATGGTCATGGATTGGAAGAATCAACATAGTCAAACAAGGAAATCTAAAGACTGAATGCAATCCCTATCAAATTACCAATGGCATTTTTCACAGAATTGGAACAAAAAAAATCCAAAACTTTGTATGGAGAAACAAAAGCCTCCATGTAATGAAGGCAATCTCGAGAGAGAAAACAGAGCTGAAAGAATCAGGCTCCCTGACTTCATATTATATTACAAAGCTATAGTCATCAAAACAGTATGGTACTGCCACAAAAACAGAAATATAGACCAATGGAAAAGGAATCAGCTATGAAAATATTAGTCACTCAGTCATGTCTGACTCTTTGCAACCCCATGGATTAATTGTAGCCCACCAGGCTCCATGGAATTCTCCAGGCAAGAATACTGAAGTTTGCCATTTCCTTCTCCAGGGGCATCTTCCCAATCCAGTGATTGAACCCAAGTCTCTTGCATCTCCTGCATTGCAGGCAGATTTACCATCTGAGCCACCAGGGAAGCCTGTTAACCAGCTATACCTCAACACCAAAAAAGGTTAAAAATAAATAAAAGTCCAGGGTATTTGAGGTATAACTAGGTTGCTTCCATGTCTTGGTTATTTTAAATAACGCTGTAATGGGGTACAGACATCTCTTTGAAAAGTAATTTAAGTTCCTTTGGATGTATACCTAGAAGTGGGATTGCTGTATTTTATAGTAACTCTATTTGTAATTTTTTGAGAAACCTCAAAACTGTTCTACACAGTGGCTAAAACAATGTATATTCCACCAACTGTATATAAAGGTTCGTTAGTCTCCACATCCTCACCAACAGTTGCTATTATTTTGTAATCTTGGTAATAGCTAACCTAACAGTTGTGATAATGGAATCTGAATTCCAGATTACCACATTATGAAATTTAAATTTAAATGTCAAGTTTTGAAAAAATTGACAAGGAATACAGAGAAACAAGTGAGGAGAAAATAAATCAACAACAGTTATCCCTGAGAAAGACCAGATGGTGGACGTTCTAGATCAACAGATTTAGACAAATGTTCTAAGATGCTCACACAGCTAAAGAAAGATGAGGATAAACTCAAGAAAATGATGCATGTGAAAAACATAGGAAGGAATAAAGAAATTCTGAAGCTGAATAATACAATAAAAGCAATGAATATTCAGTAAAGTGTTTCAAAATTGAATTTTCACAGGCAGGAGACTCAGTGAACTTTCAGTTCAGTTCAATTCAGTCACTCAGTCGTGTCTGACTCTTTGCGACCCCATGAATCGCAGCACACCAGGTCTCTCTGTCCATCACCAACTCCTGGAGTTCACTCAGACTCACGTCCATCCAGTCAGTGATGCCATCCAGCCATCTCATCCTCGGTCGTCCCCTTCTCCTCCTGCTCCCAATCCCTCCCAGCATCAGAGTCTTTTCCATGGAGTCAACTCTTCGCATGAGGTGGCCAAAGTACTGGAGTTTCAGCTTTAGCATCAGTCCTTCCAATGAACACCCAGGACTGATCTCCTTTAGGATGGACTGGTTGGATTTCCTTGCAGTCCAAGGGACTCTCAAGAGTTTTCTCCAACACCACAGTTCAAAAGTATCAATTCTTTGGCGCTCAGCTTTCTTGACAGTTCAACCCTCTCATCCATACATGACCAGAGGAAAAACCATAGCCTTGACTAGACGGACCTTTGTTGGCAAAGTAATGTTTCTGGTTTTTAATATGCTATCTAGGTTGGTCATAACTTTCCTTCCAAGGAGTAAGCATCTTTTAACTTCATGGCTGCAATCACCATCTGCAGTGATTTTGGAGCCCTCCAAAATTAAGTCAGCCACTGTTTCCACTGTTTTCCCATCTATTTCCCATGAAGTGATGGGACCAGCAAACTCTAAATAGCATGACATTCAGAAGACTGACAATGAGCACATTATAATCAAATTGTTAAAATCTAAAGACAAAAAGTTTGGAAAGGAGCAAAAGAGGATCATATGCAAAGATCCTCATATGATTATTGGAAGAATTTCTAAACTGAAAGTTTGAAGGTCAGGAGGCTGTGGGTGAATATATTCAGATTTCTCAAGGAAAAAAAAATCAGTAAAAACCAATAATTCTTAATGCTTCAAACTGTTCTTTTAAGGTGAAGGAGAGATGAGTAACAAATAAATAAAAATTACCTGTCCTGGAGTCTTTCAGGTTGAAAGAAATATAGTTGAGACTATATGAACAAGCAAAGATCTCCAGTAAAAGTAAATTCATGTACAATTATTAAAGCTAGTATTACTGTATATACCTCAACTTAAAAAGAGGAATCAGGAGAATCTGAGTCAGAGATTATGTGATGATCAAAGTAGAGGTTGGAATGATGCAATTGCCAAAAGAGTTCATAAGCCAAGAAGTGTTGACTGTTTTCAAAAATGGGAAAAAGGCAAGAAAATGTATTTTTTACTATAGGCTCCAAAGGAATACAGTAGTGCTTCTTTTAGCCAAGTGCACACAGGACAGTCTTCAGGATAGAGCATATGTTAGGCCACAAATCAAATCACAAAACTTTTGAGTTAAGATAAATATCATATAAACAATCTTCTTCAACTACAACAGGACTAGAATACTGAAAAGAAAATTGAAAAATTTACAATTTTGTGGAAGTTAAACAGTATACTCCTGAACAACAAATGGATCAAAAAAGAAATAGCAAGAGAAATTAAAAGGTATATAGAGATGAATGAAAATGAAAACATAGCATTAAATGAATTAAAAGCAGTACTATGGGGCAAAATTATAGCTATAACTGCTTACTTTGAAAAAAAGGTAGGATCTCCAATCAATAAATTAACTTCAAAACTTAANAATTATAGCTATAACTGCTTACTTTGAAAAGAAGGTAGGATCTCCAATCAATAAATTAACTTCAAAACTTAAGAAACTTGACAAAAACAAACAAACAAAATTGGAAACTATCAATAAAAAAATAGAAGGCTAGAATAAAGGAGGAAGTGTTAATAATAAAGATTATGGCAGAAATAAATAAAATAGAGAATTGAAAAATAGTAGGGAAAATAAACACTTACATGTGGAACTTAGAAAAATGGGACTGATGAAGTTACTTACAAAGCAGAAGTGACTTACAGAGTTAGAATATGAAGCTATGGCTACCAGGGGAGAAGGTTAAGTGAAGTCGCTCAGACGTGTCCTTACTCTTTGCGACCCGTGGACTCTAGTCCACCAAGCTCCTCCGTCCATGGGATTCTCCAGGAAAGAATACTGGAGTGGGTGGTTAGGGTGAGGGGTAAATCAGGAACTTGGGATGAACAAACACACACTATATACACAAGATAGATAACCCAACAAGGATGTATCATATAGCACGGGGAACTCTATTCAATATTCTGTGATAAACTGAGAAAAGAATCTTAAAGAGAGTGGGTATACATATATTAATATGCATAACAGAATTACTTTTCTGTACACCTGAAACACAATATTGCAAATAAACTATACACTAATAAAATTAAAATATTTAAAAAACACAAGACGAAGAAAAAGTACTAAGATTTTCAATCCATAAGCACAGGATATCTTTCCCTTTATTTGTATTTGCTTTAATTTCTGGTCAATGTTTCAAGTGAACAAGTCTTTCACCTCCTTGGTTTATTTTATTCTTTTTGATGCTATTGTAAGAGGGAAGATTTCCTTCTTTTTTGAGCTGTTCATTGTTAATATACAAAAATATAATTGATTTTCATATCAGTTACTTTAGTGAATTTATTTTTAAAATTTTATTTAAATTGGAGGATAATTATTTACAATATTGTGATGGGTTTTGCCTTACATTAATATGAATCAGCCATAGGCATACATTTGTCCCCTCCATTCTGTACCCACCTCCCTCCTGAAGGGATTCATCCCTTCAGGTTGTCACAGAGCACTAGCTTTGGGTGCCCTCTGTCATACATCAAACTCCCAACGACAATCTATTTTACATATGGTAATGAATATGTTTTAATGCTATTGTCTCAAATCATCCCACCTACTCCTTATCCTACTGAATCCAAAAGTTTGTTCTTTATGCCTGTGTCTCCTTTGCTGCCCTGCACATAGGGTCCATAGTACATCTTTTTGGATTCCACAGATATGTGTTAACATATGGTATTTGTCTTTCTTTTTCTGACTTGCCTCTGTATAACAGGCTCTAGGTTCATTCACCTCATTAGAACTGCCTCAAATGTGTTCCTTTTTATAGCTGAGTAATATTCCAATGTCTATATATACCACAACTTCTTTATCCATTCATCTGCTGATGGACACCTAGGTTGCTTCCATGTCCTAGCTGTTGTAAATAGTGCTGCAATGAACACTTAGGTTTGGTTGTTGTTCACTCACTCATTTGTGTCCAACTCTTTGTGACCCCACAGGCTTCCCTGTCCTTCACTATCTCCTAGAGTTTGCTCAAACTCATTTCCATTGAGTCGATGATGCCATCCAACAATCTCATCCTCTATTGCCCATTTCTCCAGCCCTCAATCTTTCCCAGCATCAGGGTCTTTTCCAATGAGTGGGCTCTTTAGAACAGGTGATCAAAGTATTGGAGCTTCAGCTTCAGCATCAATTCTTCTAATGAATATACAGGGTTAACTTCCTTTAGGATTGACTTGTTTGATCTCTGTGCTGTCTAAGGGACTCTCAAGAGTTTTCTCCAGCCACATAGTTTGAAAGCCTCAATCCTTTGGTGCTCAGCCAGCCTTATGGTCCAACTCTCACATCTGTGCCTGACTACTGGAAAATCTATAGCTTTGGCTATCAGGAACTTTGTTGGCAAAGTGATGACTCTGCTTTTTAATATGCTCTCTAGGTTTGTCATAGCTTTTCTTTCAAGGAGCAAGCATCTTTTAATTTCATGACTGCAGTCACTGTCCACAGTGACTTTTGGAGGGATACATGTGTCTTTCAAATTCTAGCTTCCTCAGGGTATATGCCTAGTAGTGGCATTTCTGTGTTATATGCTAGTTTTATTCCTAGATTTTAAAGGTATCTCCATACTGTTCTCCATAGTGGTTGTATTAATTTGCATTCCCACCAACACTTTAATAGGGTTCTCTTTTCTCTACAACTTCTCAGCATTTATTGTTGACTTTTTGATGACAGCCATTCTGATCAGTGTGAGATGATACTTCATTGTGATTTTGGTTTGCATTTTTCTTATACTGAGTGATATTGAACATATTTTCATGTGTTTATTAGCCATCTGTCTGTCTTCTTTGGAGAAATGTCTGTGTAGGCTTTCTGCTTGACAGTGAATTTATTAGTAGCAACTGTGTGTGCATGGCCCTTAGGATTTTCCACATATAAGATTATATAATCAGCAAACATAGATATTTTTACTTTTTATCTGGATATCTTTTACTTCTTTTTCTTGCCCATTTGTTTAACTAGAAATTCCAAATGCTATGTGTAAAATTAGGTTATCTGTTTGACCTTTCTTATCTTTTAAAATGAATGTTTATTGCTATAAACTTTCTCTCAGTCCTGCTTTTCCTGCATCCCAAAAGTTTTGTTATGATTCTATTTGTTTTCATTTTCCTGAAGATATTTTCTTGTTTCAACTCCTTCTTTGACCAAAAGCTGGCTGTGTTTTTTAAGATTCACACATTTTAAGTTTTTCCATCTTTTTGTTTTGTTTTGTTTTATTCCATTGTGATTGAAAAGTAATTGGAATTTCAATCTTAAGTTTTTAATAACTTGTTTTCTGACCTAATGTGTTAGGCTCTGGACTATACTCCATGTAAACTTCAGAAGGCTATATTCTGTTATTGGGTGAAATGTACTGTGTATGTCTGTTATGTTCATTTGATCAATGGTGCTCAAATCTTGTTTCCTTACTGGTTTTTCTCTCTAGATGATCTATCCATTTTTGAAGTTTCCTCCTCCGACTGTATTGCTATTTCTCCCTTCAGGTATTTAAATATATGCTTTATATACTTAGGTATTCTGATGGTTGGTGCATATATAATTGTTATATCTTCTTGATGTATTGAACTTTTTGTCATCATGTAATGTCCTTCTTTGTTCCTTGTGAATTTTTGACTTAAAAATCTATTTTTATGTTCTAAGTGTAGCTACCATCTCTATTTTTCTGTTGATATTTTTATGGAATGTATATTTGCATCTCTTCATTGTGAACCTAAGTGTGCCTTTAATTCTAAAGTAAGTCTTTGTAGACAATAAATCATTGTATCTTTTTTTGTGTGTGTCCATTCTTTGTTTTCTGATTGGCATGTTTAATCCATTTATGTTTTAGTTGGTATGGACAGACAAGGACTACTATTCCCATTTTGCTACTTGTTTCTGTCTGGTCTGTCATTCGTTGTGTCTTTTACTCTCTTGTTATCTTCCTTTGTGATTTGTTGATCTTTTGTAGTGAGATGCTTTGTCTCTTTTTAATGTATATATTTTAGATTTTACTTAGGATTATCTTGTAACTATCTCATTTATACCAATAACAATTTCAAGTGCATAAGTCTGTACTTACAATTCTCCCCTCTCAAAGTTTGTTAATTTCATCTTTTATATTGTTATGTATCAAGAATTTAAAAATTTTTATTCTTAATACTTTAACTTTTACAGTACAATTAAAAAGGATTTATTTACTATCACTACAATATTACAATACTGTATTTGTCTAGACATTTGCCTTTATCAGTGAGTCTGTGCTTTCACATTCTTCGCACTGTTCTTTATCATCCTTCTGTTTCAACTTAAAGAAGACCCTGTAGAATTTCTTATAATGCAGATATAGTGGTGATAAATACCCTCAAATTTTGTCTATTGCTTCAGTTTTAAAGTACAGCTTTGCTCAGGATAGCATTCTTAGTTGGCAGTTTTCTTTTAGCGCTTCGAATCTATCACCTCATTCCTTCCTGGCTTTCATGGTTTCTGTTTACAAGGAGTTCCTTAGACATGATCATTCATTTTTCTCTTTCTGCTTTTAAAATTGTATGTTTTTATTTTAGTTCTGACCATTTGATTATAACTGAGACATTGAGACAATGTAGACTTCTTTTGGTTCATCAGGTCTGGTGTTTATTTTGAGGCTTCATGAGTCTGGATGTTCATTTACCTCTCTAGATCAGAGAAATTGTTACCGCATTTCATTCAGTAAATTTTCTATTTCCTTCTTTTCTCCTTCAGAGGTTCTCATTTTATATATATATATATATTCATTTTTATGTGCCCTTTAATCTCTTAGACGGAGAAGGCAATGGCACCCCACTCCAGTACTCCTGCCTGGAATATCCCATGGACAGAGGAGCCTGGTGGGCTGCAGTCCATGGGGTCGCTAAGAGTCGGACACGACTGAGCGACTTCACTTTCACTTTTCACTTCCATGCATTGGAGAAGGAAATGGCAACCCACTCCAGTGTTCTTGCCTAGAGAATCCCAGGGATGGGGGAGCCTGGTGGGCCTCTGTCTGTGGGGTAGCACAGAGTCGGACACGACTGAAGCGACTTAGCAGAATCTCTTAGACTTTCACTTTTTTTCTTTTTGAACTTCTAACTTGATAATTTCAAATGTCCTATATTGAAATTTGATGATAATTTCTTCTGCTTGATAAAGCCGGTTTTTGAATCATCTTAGCAAACATTTCAGTTCAATTATTAAACTCTTTGACTAAAAATTTCTATTTGGCTCTTCTTAAAAACCATTCCTGTTGGCATTCTCAGTTTATGTATCATTTCCCTCAATTAATTTAGTTATATTTTCATCCTTTTGTAACTCACTGAGTTTCACCCCAGGCAGTTAAGATCCTTCTTCATGGCAGGTTACTAAATATTTATTTGTGTGTGTGTCTCTCATGTGAGTTTGTGTGTTACTTTGTCATGTTTTCATGGTTCTTCCTGTTCTTTGTTGCTTTCCATTAGTGTATGCACATTTTAAGAAACTGCTACTGCTCTGACTGTGAAAGACTACCATTCAATCCAGTTAGATTCTGGGCATTTGTTCTTAGCTGCCCCATGTCCAGTGTGTGTATATATATATATTTCCCTTAAGTAGCTCATATTCTTTCACTCCCTCTACTGTTTATGATAGTTTAGTCAGTGCTCCACAGGAGGCAAGATAGAAACCAGACCCTTGCACTGTGCCCTGGAAGGCTAGAGATGTTGGAGTCACAATCCATAAACTCTGTTCCTCCTGGAGAAAAATCCTCAGTTCTACACCTCCCCTAAATCTTGCAGATCTGTTCTGGTTGTAGGATGCTGCCTGCCCCAATTCCTTTGTTCTTAGCTGCCTTGTTCACCAGGACTGTGTCAACTTCTGCAGTGCTCCTTGTATGGGCTGAAACAAGCCCCTCAGGGACTGTACTGAAAGGCAGAAGAACTGTAGCTATCCTCAACTCCTCTTGTCCTTCCTGGGGAGGAGCCTGTGAGTTCAGTTCTGTGTGTTCTCTAACTCTCAGAAAGTCATGTGGATCACAGGACACTGCTCAACTTTTTTCTTCATTTCTAACTGCTCCAGGTTTCTGTTCTGTTCCAGTTCTTTCAGCACTCCATGTGTTGCAAGAGAGAAACTAGTTCTTCAGGTAACAGGAAATGGCCAGGATGTAAGATGTTTGTCCCACTTTCTCTTACCCTAGCCCCCCTTCAGAGACAAGTCATGGGCTGAGGTTATCTCTCATGTCACCGAGCTGAAATAGCTTGGAAGAGGGGCTAATGCAGTAAAACAAAATTGCTCTCATCTACTTACTTGTGGCTACTGTCAGTGAATACCAGGCGTAGGAGTAGGAGTCAATTAAAGCAAGAAACCAAACAGTGAAGCCTTTAATCACTTACTGCAATCAGTTCAGCTCAGTTCAGTAGCTCAGTCGTGTCTGACTCTTTGCGACCCCATGAATTGCAGCATGCCAGGCTTCCCTGTCCATCACCAACTCCTGGAGTTCACTCAGACTCGCGTCCATTGAGTCAATGATGCCATCCAGCCATCTCATCTTCTGTCGTTGCCTTTTCTTCCTGCCCCCAATCCCTCCCAGCATCAGAGGCTTTTCCAATGAGTCAACTCTTCACATGAGGTGGCCAAAGTACTGGAGTTTCAGCTTCAGCATCATTCCCTCCAAAGAAATCCCAGGGCTGATCTCCTTCAGAATGGACCTGTTGGGTCTCCTTGCAGTCCAAGGGACTCTCAAGAATCTTCTCCAACACCACACTTCAAAAGCATCATTTCTTCTGTGCTCAGCTTTATTCACAGTCCAACTCTCACATCCATACATGACCACAGGAAAAACCATAGCCTTGACTAGACGGACCTTTGTTGGCAAAGTAATGTCTCTGCTTTTGAATATGCTATCTAGGTTGGTCATAACTTTCCTCCCAAGGAGCAAGCGTCTTTTAACTTCATGGCTGCAGTCACCATCTTCAGTGATTTTGGAGCCCCCCAAAATAAAGTCTGACACTGTTTCCACTGTTTCCCAACTATTTCCCATGAAGTGATGGGACTGTATGCCATGATCTTTGTTTTCTGAATGTTGAGTTTGAAGCCAACTTTTCCACTCTCCACTTTCACTTTCATCAAGAGGTTTTTTAGTTCCTTTTCACTTTCTGCCATAAGGGTGGTGTCATCTGAATATCTGAGGTTATTGATATTTCTCCCGGAAATCTTGATTCCAGCTTGTGTTTCTTCCAGCCCAGCGTTTCTCATGATGTACTCTGCATACAAGTTAAATAAGCAGGGTGACAATATACAGCCTTGATGTACTCCTTTCCCCATCTGGAAGCAGTCTGTTGTTCCATGTCCAGTTCTAACTGTTGCTTCCTGACCTGCATACAGATTTCTCAAGAGGCAGGTCAGGTGGTCTGGTCTTCCCATCTCTTTCAGAATTTCCCACAGTTTATTGTGATCCACACAGTCAAGGGGTTTGGCATAGTCACTGCAATAGTATATGCAAAAACCTAAAACTGGAGACAGCACAAACTTTCTTATTCCATTTGCTCCATGCATTGAAACCGTGGTTGAGAGTCACATGGGTCATCACAGATGTGGTAAGGGAGGGGGCTTATTCAACTGTTGATGGAGCCCTAAACAAAAGGCTTCTTAAGTTTTATGGACTTATGAAAGGCTAGTGGAAGACTAGGAATAGAAAAGTTCTGAGTGCGAAGTCAGAGCGAAGAAAAATGTCTTCAAGATTTCATACATCAAAGAAGTCTCTGTAGAGGTAACTGCAGAGACCTCAGCCAAAGGCCCTCGATAGAGACCTAGTAATAAAGGCCAGGAAAACAGATATGCAGAAGAGCATGGTGTCAGAAGGACTACACACATTCTTAAGACTCTAGGGAAGATAGCACTCCTTACCTCTTCTAGCATTCTTCCATGCTGGTGGCTGCCAGCATTCCTTCACAGAACTCCAAATTCTGCATTTTACCATTCTCAGTTACATAAAGCCACTTACGCTTCTCTATGCTCAGTTCAGTTCAGTCGCTCATTCATATATGACTCTTTGTGACCACATGGACTGTAGCATGCTAGGCTTCTCTGTCCATCATCAACTCCTGGAGCTTGCTCAGACTCATGTCCATTGAGACAGTGATGCCATCCAACCATCTCATCCTCTGTCCTGCCCAGCTCCTCCTGCCTTCAATCTTTCCCAGCATCAGGGTCTTTTCAAATGAGTCAGTTCTTTGCATCAGGTGGCCAAAGTATTGGAGTTTCAGCTTCAGCATCAGTCCTTCCAATGAATATTCAGGACTGATTTCCTGTAGGATTGACTGGTTTGATCTCCTTGAGGTCCAAGGGACTCTCAAGATTCTTCTCCAACACTACAGTTCAAAAGCATCAATTCTTCAGTGCTCAGCTTTCTTTATACTCCAACTCTCACATCCATACGTGACTACTGGAAAAATCATAGCTTTGACTAGATGGAATTTTGTCAGGAAAGTAATGTCTCTGCTTTTTAATATGCTCTCTAGGTTGGTCATAGCTCTACTTCCAAGGAGCAAGCTTCTTTTAATTCTATGGCAGCAGTCACCATCTGCAATGATTTTGGAGCCCCCCAAATTAAAGTCTGTCACTTTCCATTGTTTCCCCATCTATTTGCCATGAAGTGATGGGACCAAATGCCATGATCTTTGCTTTTTGAATGTTGAGTTTTAAGCCCACTTTTTCTCTCTCCTTTTTTTCCTTCATCAAAAGGCTCCTTAGTTCTTCTTCACTTTCTGCCATAAGGGTGGTGTCATCTGCGTATCTGAGGTTATTGATATTTCTCCTGACAATCTTGATTCCAGCTTCTGCTTCATCCAGCCTGGCATTTCACATGATGTACCCTGCACATAAGTTAAATAAGCAGGGCTATTCACTTTAAAACTCTTTTAACTGTCTTTAACTATTTTCTTTGCTTAAATTGAACACCAGCTTGGATGGATGATGTTATAATTTTGTTTCATCTATCAAATTTGATCTAATAAACACAGGAGAAGTAGAACGGTCTATTATACTTATGCCTATTTTTACCCATTTCCATGCTCTTTTCTTTGTGGAGTTCAGAGATTTCTGTTATCTCCTTTCTGCTCAGGAAACTTCCTTTAGCCATTCTTTAATGGTAGTTTTGTAAACAACAAATCTCTGTCTTCCTCCTTCTAAGGATTTATTTCCTATTTATTCCTGGAGGATAGTTTTCCTGGATACAGAGTTCACTGTTGGTATTTATTTTCTTTAGCACTTGGAAAAACATGCTGCTTCCTTTTAGTTTAGATGAGAAGTGTGGTTATTCAAACTGACATTCTTCCATAAATAATGTATTATTTTTTCTGTCTGCTTGTTAGGTTTTTTTCATGGTTTTTAGTTTTCAGAAGTTTAATTATGATGTGTCTTAGCATGAATTTCTTCGAGTTTATCCAGTTTGGTGTTACCCAATTCCTTGAGACAATATATGTCTGTCTTTCACCAGACTTGATAAAATTTCAGCCATTATTTCTTTGAATACTTTTTTATTTTGAAAACTTTTTCAGTCCCACATTTTTCCTACTCTTCTTTTGAAACTTCATTGAAACAAATAAGTGTCAGATATGTGGTTATTGTCCTACATGCCCTTGAGATTCTATATATTTTTCAGTGTATTTTCTCTTTATTCAGAATGTGATTCTACTGAATCTGTCTTCAATTTAACTTATTCTGT
>SJYQ01006440.1:0-11997 GCA_006410935.1 Redunca redunca
ATATTGATGTTGCAGGCTGGAAGAAAATAAGATACTGAATTTGAACGTGAAGGAAAAAATAGCCCTTTGGTATCTGTTAATGAATATAACTATGGAGATAGCAGTCCTTCAGGTTGGTCAGTAATTTCCTTGGAATTAATTTAGAAGTTAAAAAGTTATCTCTGACAAAAGATTTTTCTATCTTTAACTAGTTTCTTTCCCTGAAATGCCCACTTTTACCTCTCTCTATGGTTGAATGCAATGGAGGAAGTGTTTCACATGCTACCATCCTAATGATAACATGTAACTGTCCAAATGCTTTCATATAAATAGTCTAATTTGAGTTTCATAACAATTTTGTGTGATATGAACAAGAGTTATGAGATTCTCAAATTCAGGGGCATAGTTGTGAACCCAGAGGTTATCTTTGGACTTGGAAACATCAAAGGCCCTCAGGAAGTGCTAAAATGAATGAAGATTACTTTTTCAGATAAATGAATTGTAGTTCAGACAGAATATATGACTTGCTCAGCAAAGCCTGTAGAAAAACGTATGGGAATTAAAACTCAGACCATCTGCAACAGAGGCCAAGAGTTGTTTTCTATAATAGTATTTTACCCCTGAAAAGGAAACACATTTTAGCTGCTAACAATCATTAACCTTTTTGCTCAAATTTGCATCTCTCCCTAACAAAGAACCCTGAAGGAAGTGGGGTGGGGAGGGGAAGGAGAAATGAAAGGAATTATCATGGGTACAAGTGCTGTACAGCCTGTGGAACGCCTTGAATATCTGAGAAACAGCAGGATCACAGAGGATGCCTCTAGGTAGAGCTGCCTTCTAACAAAGGGAAAATGAGTTGGTAAAAGAAATGTTAATGCTTTAAAGGAAAACTACCTATTTATTTTTCTAGCACAGGCTTTGAAAATGCAAATCAATAATTGTCTTTTTAAAAAATGAATTTCCAAAACCGTTGAGAAATAATTTTGCTTACTAATACTTTCTCTATCTTATTCTGATGTAACCTCAAGCAATAGTTCATCACTAAAGTCCCTGTCTCTGCTTTAGAAACTATACCATTAGATGTTGAAGAAAATACCAACTGAAGCTGAATATCAGTAGCATCTTTACGCTGTCATGAATATGAAGCCATCTGTGTTCTGTCACCCAAGGGCTTCTCATTCTTGTTCAGCATAAATATATACTATATGCTTCTCTAATTTTTTTTTCCATGCACAAAAGCAGTAGTCACTGAAAATGAGCCAAGATTTCCTAAGCAGGAGTTTAGTGGTATTGATGCTTACCAGCCAAAGACCACCAGGAAAGATATCAGGGTTTATTACTTGCTGCAGCAAAGAATCTTGCACATCATGGTAAAATGTCAATAAGAGACTATTAAGAGAAGCTTATTTTAGGATTTCAGCTTGTGGTGCTTTTGGCAAATTTTCAAGTAAGAGATCTGATCTGGATTGTGTGCTGTTAGAAACCAGAGGCAAATTTGTGATTGGATATAGTAATAATTTTTACACGGCACGTGTGAGAAATAAAGTAGGGCTCTAATTGGTAGAGATGCAGCATCCATCTTGTTATCGGGGAGGGTGCAGGTTCAGACGGTTTTATGGTTTTCACAGTGTTCTTGCTTTTGTCTGAGCACAGAAACTGTCATGGAGTGACCATGATTTTTCTGCACTCTTAGGGACACAGTCCACTGTCATCATGGCTGACTTCAGGTGACGCTGGATTATGTGATTTTTTTGCTCACATTCATCAAGAGATCCCTACCAGATTACAACTGTGAGGGATGCTTTGTTCTTTCTCAGTCAACATTTAGGTTACTAATAGAGAACCTTTGCGATCCCATGGACTGTAGCCCACCAGGCTCCTCTGTCCATGGAATTCTCCAGGCAAGAATACTGGAGTGGCTTGCCATCTCTTCTCCAGGGGATCTTTCAGACCCAGGGATCAAACCCAGGTCTCCCACATTGTGGGCAGATTCTTTACCATCTGAGCCACCAGGGAAGCCCTGATAGAGAACCACCCCTCCCTTATTCTCAGACTGTGTGGTTCAGATTGAGTTAGCATAAATGGGCTCCAGGTTAGACATTTACAGCTGGCCTACTCTTTACATTTCCTGGGGCCCGAAGCAGTGATACTGGATACTTAAAACTGTTAGCATTTTCTGAGACAAGAGATAGGTGGGCTCCAGTGAAGGTATTTACATTCAGCCTCGCATTTGCCCTCCGAAATAGAAGTAACAACAGAAACAGGGTAAAGAGCCAGTGTTTGTCTCTTGTAAACACCTTAAGGTAATAGTCATGGCAAGGACCCTGTTTGAGTAAACAATTAAGGGATCTCTTCTCCCCCCTCTTTTTGAGACAAGGAAGACACTATGCACAGAAAGGTTCCTTGTGGGTCAAAATTCAAGGGATAATGCCAGGCCATAATGAGTCTTGCTCCTTCCAAAAGCCTTCACTTCGAGATCCATCTTGGCTGAGGGGTGTGTACGCATCTGAGGGAGGGTGCTAGGGTAGGTCTAGATCAGGTGTAGAAAAAAGAAACCAGATAACTGGCCTGAAGGAAGACAAAGAACCGCAAGAACTGATGTATATAAATGACTTAACCACCTCTTTACTGCGCTCCTCCTCAGTAGAGGGGACGCCCACACCCTTTCTCTCCAGGCGTGCATCTCTGCCTTGCTTCTATCTCAACTAAACAAACTGTTTCTCTATGTGCTCTCCCACTTGTTGTTGTGCTTTGCCTCTAATAACAAACCTTATACCTGCATTTACAGTTTCTGCCTCCCTGATAAATGCATTTTTTACTGGGGACAAAAATCCAGGGAAAAATATCTTCTAGCCTCTAGCCCTTGCTGGTCTGGTGGCTAGGATTCCTGGTTCTCATCCAGGCTGCTGCTGCTGCTGCTGCTAAGTCGCTTCAGTCGTGTCCGACTCTGTGCGACCCCATAGACGGCAGCCCACCAGGCTCCCCCATCCCTGGGATTCTCCAGGCAAGAATACTGGAGTGGGTTGCCATTTCCTTCTCCAATGCATGAAAGTGAAAAGTCAAAGTGAAGTCGTTCAGTCGTGTCCGACTCTTCGCGACCCCATGGACTGCAGCCTACCAGGCTCCTCCGTCCACGGGATTTTCCAGGCAAGAGTACTGGAGTGGGGTGCCATTGCCTTCTCCATCTCATCCAGGCTACCCAGGTTCAATTCCTGGACAGGGAATTAAGATCTCACTTCAAGCCACCACTCATTGCTGCCTCGATGAGATCAAGGTGAAGCTAACTCAGTCCCTCTCCCTAATGATGGGCACAAGACCTAGGTCTGGTCAAGCAGAATTTCTGCATCTCTCAGTCCACAGCAAATGTTTCAGAGGTGAACACTTGACCCAAAGTGGGCCAACAATAGCCAACATCCACAGAATATTGCTGATGCTACCTTGAAAGAGGCATACTGTTTTAATGAGACTATTTAGGCCTAGAGGTTATAAAGGGTTAAGATGTTGCTACCTCTTCATCAAGAGTTGCAAGCCCCTGGCCTAAAACAACTGGCCTTCCCGCTAAACAAGAAACTGCGTTTTCTTAAACTGTCCATTTTCCTTGCTAAATTTAAGCTGGACTTCCTACTTTTCCAGAATTGCTTATCCATGGAACATCTACTTCGGAAAACTGACAACTATCCACTTGCTTTGCCTCATCTATCACATTTTTGTTTTAGTATTCCTTTCTCCTTAACCGCCTGAGTGCCTGTAACATAAAAGCTCAGCTAACTGCCAGAAAGCACAACAATCTCATTTCATATAGACACTGTGATTTATAAGAAATATATATTTGATCACTCATTCATAGTTTTCATATATATTTGGTCTTTCTTCACAATTCCTGGCTCACAGCTCCTAAAACCTTTGACACTTCCTACGATAAGAATAATAAAGGTGTTTTGTGTTATGTTAATGAGGTGATATTTGGAAAGCCCTTAGGTACCCTAAGAATAGGGGCTGGTTGCCAGGGGAACCAACACTGTGATTAGAAGGATGGAACTCAGGCTGGAGATTGAGTTAACTGCCAACAGCCAAGACTTAATCACGCCTATGCAATGAAGTCTCCATAAAAATTCAAAAAGATGGATGGAATTTTAGAGAGCTTCTAGGTTGGTGAACACTTAGAGATTTGGGGAGAGTGGCACACCTGGAGAGAGCATGGAATCTCCACACCATTTCCCCATACCTTGCCCTAGGCATCTCTTCCATCTGGCTGTTCCCGACTTGTATTTTTTATTTAAAGACAAAACAAAACAAAACTGATAACCTCGTAAGTAAAATGTTTCTCTGAGTTCTGTAAGCCCCTCTAGCAAATCAACTGAACCCAAGGAATGGGGGTCATGGGAACCTCTAATTTATAGCCAGTCAGTCAAAAGCACAGGTAATAATCAGCTTGCAAGTGGCCTTTGAAATGTGTGTGTGGCAGGGGGCGGGGACAGCAGTGTTGTAGATTTGTAGAAGGAGACATTAAACTGGGATCTGATGTTATCTCTAGACAGTGTCAGAATTGAGTTGAAAGGCAATGGCACCCCACTCCAGTACTCTTGCCTGGAAAATCCCATGGATGGTGGAGCCTGGTAGGCTGCAATCCATGGGGTCGCTAAGAGTCGGACACTACTGAATGACTTGACTTTCATGTTTCACTTTCATGCATTGGAGAAGGAAATGGCAACCCACTCCAGTGTTCTTGCCTGGAGAATCCCAGGGATGGGGGAGCCTGGTGGGCTGCCGTCTATGGGGTCACACAGAGTCGGACACGACTGAAGTGACTTAGCAGTAGCATAGGACACCCATCTGGTGTCTAAATAATTACTTGTTTTTGGTGTGGAGAACCTTCCTACGGCCCTACATGTTGGAAACTGGGTCCAGAAACCCAAAAGACAGACCAGCTCTCCTACTAGTAGCTGATGGGGAACAGAATTTGGTCACCTGAAAATACAACTCTTTGGCATAAGGATTATTTTCAGTTCTGTTAAGTTCAGTTCAGTTGCTCAGTCATGTCTGACTCCTTGCGACCCCATGAATTGCAGCATGCCAGGCTTCCCTGACCAAGGATTATTTTAAGGCTGATTATTTTTTAAAAAACAGCAGACATTAGAGAAGCCCAGAAAACCAGATAGAAGTTATCCTTTTGTATTTACATTTATAAGGGAAATCTCCCCTTGTAAGGGTATCTTCTTCTCTGTACCAGGAAAAAAAGGATGACTCTAAATGTCTAGAAACTTTTCAATGAAAAAGACAAAGACTTAAATCTGCATAACAACCTTATCCTTATTTACTGTACTTTGCTTATTTATTGTGCTCCTATAACCGGCCTCCCCTCAACCCATATCTTCTTTTGTCTTTAGCTGGAGATGTTATTTGAAGTAGTAACTTGGGCCATTTTGGGGAGTTACTCAGTTTTCCTGGGTATCGCCCATGGATAAAGGAGGTATGTTGTTTGGTCACTAAGTCATGTCCGAATCTTTTGTGACCCCATGGACTGTAGCATACGAGGCTCCTGTGTCCACGTGATTTCTCAGGCGAAAATACTGGAGTGGGTTGCTATTTCCTTCTCTAGGGGATCTTCCTGACCCACGGATGGAACCCACACCCCCTGCGTTGGCAGGTGGATTCTTTACCACTGAGCCACCAGGGAAGCCCGATTAAATACACAATATTAAACTTTTGTTTTTCTCCTGTTACTCTGTCTTTTTTATTATATGGCGGGGGGCAGGAGGTGCTCATCCAAGAACCTGGAAAGGTAGAGGAAAAATTATTTTTATTCCCCTACATAGCCAATAAAAGCTTTCTTGTTATTGTTCCACTTTGTGGGTAGGTCTTTATTTCAGGATCCTTCTGAGAAGGTGCTCATGGCCATTTCTGTCACTATACTGGCAGAACTTTCCTAAAAAGTAAACAAAGAGGAATGTAGATTCTGAATATGGAGAAAGCACATTTCATGATGTCATTTGATCTTTTGAATATTTCCTTCTATTTGAGGTCAAAAGCACCTCTGAAATTCTTAGTAGTGATAAATTACCTTTTGTTTCAAGTATTTTTTGGCTTGGGTTTCTGTTACCTCCAACATGAATATTTCAAGTACATGATGTCAAATATAAACAAATCTTAACTTAGATACAGAGAGAGTTTAATTAAAAAGAAAGACAACTGCAGTTGTGAGAACTCTCCAATCTCAGAAATATGGATTTCAAATTCTAACACAGCAAGTTTTTCTTCCAAAGTGTAAAGGAGGGGTGAGCAGAGACAAACTTACTCTTTTAAGAGGACACTGGACAAGAGGGTCTCCCTGAGGTCATCTGACTCCCAGGAGAAGCTGATAAGGGTGGGATGGGGGGCCGGTTCCATTTTTTTAGTGCTTTCTAAGGTTTTGGAGCAAGCAGTGCTCAGGGGACAATAGGAAGGAGAGAAGCCTAACTAGAGTTTGGTCAAAACAAATTAGAGGGTAAGAAATGGCCAGTTGTCAATACTTAGTCAGGTATAACTGGGCTGTTTGGGGTTCTGAGGATCCACCAGTGTCTTGGTGAGAAAGATAATGATGAATCTTTTATTTTGAATGCTTTGTCCCTTCTGGCTGCCAATTAAGAAATTCAATGTTTAATCTCCAGTTCCTTAAATTCAACATATGTATCTGCTTCTATGGACTTCTCCTCGTTTTTAGGTGTTATTTTTTTTTTCTTTAAGACAGTATAAAATGGCTCAAATTCCAGTTCTATGAATAATGGGAAACAGAAAATCTGCAAAAATCTATGAGGATTTCTTGGGAGGGAGACAAGAAGGAGAACTTTTCCTGATTTGGTCCACATTACAGCCTGCTTCTCCACCACCATCTAACTCCACACTGAAAATCTGAGCTTCAGAGCTTCTGTTCTACCATTGGGGGAAGAAAAAAATACCTTACAAATTTGCCTTAAAATTCTCTCTCTCATACCCCTGTTTCTGCTACTGCTACTTGTTTTTACACACTGAAGTTGGTGAGCAAACTGCTATTTGTGTACCTCTTTTACAAATCCTGAAGAGATGGTCTCCTAATTTGGGACTAGGAGGTTATTGCTACTTAATATCCTGTGGCCTCAGACACAAATAAGATTAAAACAGTTCCATTTAATGTCCAACTTTCACATTATTTATATTATGAATGCATTATTCATAGAAAACTCAAAGTAGTTAAGTAAACATACACTGGAAAACATTATAATTAAATTATCAGATATAATATTTTTTTTCAATGCCATAGCTATTGAATATGTGGAGAGTGCTGTGATAAGAACAGGAAATTGTAATGGGAAAAGTTACAAAGAAAAAAGATTTAACTGGCACTTAATTTTTAATGTGTCAATCATTGGTTTTTGAAATATACTTTTACACTATTAATTTTCAAACCTGCAACATTGAAACCAAGGATGATTTTGTTGAACTGCACATCATAGGAAGCTACTCATGTTGATAACAGTTTTCTTTCAGATCTATACCTTCTGCAAGAATTCTTTTTAGATATATTATTGTTCTCATCCATCAAACCAGAGCTATCTTAATAGACAAACTAATGAGAGATTTGTCAAGATTTTATTTATTTTACTCATAAATGTGGCCAGCATTTCATAATTCTAATAGGGCAAGGAAACAGTTTCTTCATGATAAATCTAAAGAGACCTAACTCAATTTAACTTTAAAATATTAATTTTACAAAATTTAAAACATTATTATTTAGTACTAATTCGTACAAAATAAGGGCTTCCCAGGTAGCACTAATGGTAAAGAACATGCTTGCCAATGCAGGAGACGTAAGAGATGCAGGTTTGATCCCTGGGTCTGGAAGATACCCTGAAAGAGGGCATAGCAACCCATTCCAGTATTCTTGCTTGGGAAGTCCCATGGACAGAGGAGCCTTGGTGGCTATAGTCCATAGGGTCACAAAGAGTTAGACCCAGTTGAAGTGACTTAGCACTCATGCATGGTACCAAATAAAAATTAGCAAAAAATACTTTTAGCAAATATTCAAAATAATATTACCTATATAAATAGAAGTTGTTGAATCAGATATTAGAGCCACTAAAATATTTTCATTACAATAGGATATCCCTTAAACATTTCATTTAGAATGAGAACTATACTGCTATTGCCTAAATGATAGAGAATCTGTGCTCATACTGCCATTCCATCAGTCCAAAACTGAAGGCAAGTCTTTGCTAATATATAAATTGTTTATTCTAGGGTATTCCACTTGGGAGAAGATAAATGCTTAATTAGTATGTTCCAGACAAAACTGCATATTTCTATTATGTAGTATGCATTTCATAATCACTTCACCTTTATTTTAACATTTTTACTTAATTAAAACTATAAAGTTATTTATAGAAATGTTACTATCTCTATTTGATACTGTTACAGAGTAAATTAGGGAGGGCTACAATATATTTGTTCCATACCTCAGTGAGAGATAGGTTTAAACATTTACATTGGATAGAAGCCCATTTGGGCTGCCTCCAGTGCATTAGCAAGGAATCATTCTGGAGTTTTCATGTCAGTTAGGCATCATTACTCTTTGAAGAAGTCAGATGCGGAGCACTGTTTTAGGTTCCATAGAAAGATATGTCTGCCTTCAAAAATATAATGATCATTTGAGGTGGAGAGCATACATAATAAACAAGTATAATCCAAATGCGGTAGCAAGCTTATGAGAACAAAACATAGAGAACCAATATTACTGACGACATTACACATGGCCTTTTGACCATAACCCTGAACTCAAGCAAATATTATACTTTTGATCTGTTTCTGGCTGCAGGTAGTGTATCATAAAAACAATCACTCAAACCAAACAACAACATATAGATTTAAAACAACAACAACAACAACAACAACACCCTACCAGCTTTAAACAAACAAATGAGACAAAATCTCAGGTAGCAGGTCTACAAGTAGTATAATTTCTTAATCTCTCTGAGCCTTTTCTTCATCTGAAAAATGTGAAAAGTTATCTGTCTCCTAAAACAGAATTATGCAAAGATCTGGGCCTGCTATATTGTAGGCATTCTATAAATGTATCTCTTAATACAATGCATACAGTACATTTGCTGACAAATAAATAACCGGAGGAAACGGTGTACATGAAAGCGCAAAACAACCTTTTTCTCGAAAAAAAATGAGGAGACTGAAAAGACATTAAATCAGCTCTAACACTATGGAAGGGGTTTAAAACTTAGGTTCCAAGCTTAAAGAATCTAATTTAACAATTTAGATTATATTGGAAATGAAATTCTAAGGCTCCAGTTTTAGAAAGGAAGACATAGAGGAGTGAATAAATGAGTAGACAAAAAGGAAAAAATTACTAATATTTCCAAATGTAAAAAGCATATTTTTGGCATGAAGATGCCTCCTCATAGAACTTAAGCAGAAATTCTTCCCACAGAACCTCATGCAATGAAAAATATCTGTGAAATGATTTTCTAAGCCTGCATGAGAAGTTTAAACCAAGTCATAACATTTTTTCTATCCATTTGTTTTCAGCCCCTCAGCTCATGATCTAAGAGGAAAATTTATCCAGTACCCATGTAGATAGTGAAGAATGCCAACGTGAATCCTATTACACCATTTCGATGCCAGGAACAGGTCCAGAGAGAATTCCCAAAACTAGCATTTAAAAATAATTGTATACATGTATTCCTCAAAGAAATATTATCCATATGAGGATTCATAAAAGAGTAGGGGAAATAAAACTGGGAACTATGTAAAATTATAAAAAGAGAAAGGAGGATGAAGAAGCAGCAGCAAGAAGATCAAGAAGTGGAGGATTCTCTGGAGAGAGGCAAAAGGGAGAAAGAAGGAGAGAAGGGAGAAAGAAGCAGAAGAAATCAGGAAAAAGAGGAATGGAGCTCACCTTAGAAGTATTCTTTTAAAAAAGAAAAAAAATGAAAATAACATAAAAGGAAAAGCTTAAAACATCCTTCATAGTTTCAAGGAAATTAAAAAGAAAACTACCACTATGAAAATGAGACTATGAGTTATAAGATGATGTAAAAATGGAATGGGGTAAAAAAATTAAAAAAATTTTTTTAAATGGAATGGGATAAAAAGAGTACTTCCAAAATTAAGGAATTAAATAAAGGAGAAAAGACAGAAATTTAAATGCATATCAAAGTAGTGAAAAGCAAAAACAAAGTTGCCAAGAAGTGAGTCAATGATTTATAAGTAAGAATTGGTAAAAGTCACAGAGATAGTAAAGAGAGGATAATGGGTAGCCTGACCAAAAAAAAAAAAAAAAAAAGGAATACATGGAACAGAAAATAAACGTCTTAAGAATATGATGCAAGGAAGTTTTTCTATAATGAAAGAAGATGAGCTTTTCAATCTGAAAGTGTTCACTGTGTTCCAAGACAATTCATTTAAGAAGTGTTAATGCTATCAATAATGCATATCCTAGTGAAATGACTAAACCACAGAGTCCCACAGGCATTTAGTCAGAGAAATAAGGCCATTAAGTTGGTGAAAATTGTTAAGAAGGACTACTAGTTCTATTCAAGAACTTTAGACTTAAGAAGTTAAAACAGCAGTATCTACTGGATTTTTTAAAAAAGTAACACCCCTCCACCCTCAACTTTTAAAAGTTAATATGTGTATTATAGAACCCAACAAGCAGAGCACATAAAAAAACATCCATAATCACAAGGAGTTTACAGTTTGACTTAAACTTCTAGTTGTGTATGTGTGAGTATGTGTGTACATTTACACATTGACACAGTTTTGAGATTGAGACTGTATCAGTTCAGTTCAGTTCAGTTCAATCACTCAGTGTCCGACTCTTTGTGACCCCATGAACTGCAGCACGCCAGGCCTCCCTGTCCATCACCAACTCCCAGAGTTCACCCAAACTCACGTCCATCGAGTCAGTGATGCCATTCAGCCATCGCTTCCTCTGTCGTCCCCTTCTCCTCCTGCCCCCAATCCCTCCCAGCGTCAGAGTCTTTTCCAATGAGTCAACTCTTCTCATGAGGTGGCCAAAGTATTGGAGTTTCAGCTTTACCATCATTCCTTCCAAAGAACACCCAGGACTGATCTCCTTCAGAATGGACTGGTTGGATGTCCTTGCAGTCCAAGGGACTCTCAAGAGTCTTCTCCAACACCACAGTTCAAAAGCATCAATTCTTTGGCACTCAGCTTTCTTCACAGTCCAACTCTCACATCTATACATGACTACTGGAAAAACCATAGCCTTGACTAGATGGACCTTTGTGGGCAAAGTAATGTCTCTGCTTTTGAATATGCTATCTAGGTTGGTCATAACTTTTCTTCCAAGGAGTAAGCGTCTTTTAATTTCATGGCTGCAGTCACCATCTGCAGTGATTTTGGAGCCCCCCAAAATAAAATCTGACACAGTTTCCACTGTTTCCCCATCTATTTGCCATGAAGTGATGGGACCAGATGCCATGATCTTAGTTTTCTGAATGTTGAGCTTTAAGCCAACTTTTTCACTCTCCTCTTTCATTTTCATGCATCATTCTTTTTCACACATAAAAATATTTACTAATTCAAAACCCAAAGGCCATGACTATTTGGACAATTGAGAATATAATACACCAACTCTGATGGTCAAATATTGCTTAAATGACAAAAATGACAAACTTCTATTAATAGATTAACAAATATTGTCAGAGAAACAATTAAGAAAGCATGTTCCCTTAATGTTCAATTTAAAATGAGACACAAAGTTTAGGAGTACAATGCGTTTAATGCTTAAAGAGAATTATCAGGTCTATACTATCGGAAAAGGCGATGGCACCCCACTCCAGTACTCTTGCCTGGAAAATCCCATGGATGGAGGAGCCTGGTGGGCTGCAGTACATGGGGTCATGAAGAGTTGGACACAACTGAGTGACTTCACTCTCACTTTTCACTTTCGTGCATTGGAGAAGGAAATGGCAACCCACTCCAGTGTTCTTGCCTGGAGAATCCCAGGGACAGGGGAGCCTGGTGGGCTGC
>SJYQ01006440.1:23152-91344 GCA_006410935.1 Redunca redunca
ATTTCTCTGGCTAAAAGTTGTAGTGCAGTGTTAAATAGCAATGGTGAACATAGGGATCCTTGACTTGTTCTTGACCATAGCAGGAAAGCTTTCAGCCTTTCAGCATTGAGTCTGTTATTAACTGTGGGTTTTTAATAAATGCCTTTTATTATGTTGAGGTAGTTCCCTTCTATTTCTAGTGTTTTGAGGATTTTTATCATGAAAGATTACCAGACTTTCTCAAATGCCTTTTCAGTTTCTAATGAGATGATTATGTATTTTCTTCCCTTAGTTATATCAGTGTGATGTATTGATACTATATTGATTGATTTTATATTCAACCTTGCATTTCTGGGTTAAATGCCACTTGATCATGGTGTATAATTTTTAATGCTTTTAATCATATTTTATTTTATTTGCTGGTATTTTGTTGAAGATTTTTATATCTATATTCATAAAGGATATTAATTTCTAATTTTATTTCTACTGATGCCTTCATTCAACTTTGATATCTGAATGCCAACCTCAAATAATGAGTTAAGAAGTGTTCCTTCTCATATTTTTTGGAAGAGTTTGAGAAAGACTAGTGTAAATTATTTAAATGTTTGGTTGAATTCACCAGTGAAGGCATCTGGTGCTAGACTTCACTTTGTTGGTGGTTTTTGATTGGCCAAACTGTTTCTTGCTTTGGTTAGCTTGTGGGCTGACCAAGGTCCAAAATGTCCTATACTGGTGGCCAAAGAACCCTTGGTTCTTCAGCCTGAAGAAGGGCTGGGGTCATTTATGAATATCTTAACCCTAGATGGCAAGAAGACTGGTAGCATGCTGGAGGTATGGTGACTGAAAGGGACCCCTGAAGCGCCATGCTGCTGGAAGGATGACTCTAGTAAGTCCTTGTATTTCACAGTGCTGCAGTGGGCAAGTGTACAGAAGCAGCTGGTCTCAGAAAGGCACATAACATATGAGTGCAAGGTTAAAACATGTCTGAAAGTGTTCCAGAGTACCAGCATGCTGGTTGGCACATGTCCAGAAGAGCCTTAGATTTCTAGAGGTCAGAATAGACCTGAGGGTGGTTGGAGGGATACTCAGGGCACCTGCAGGTGGGGATGGCAGGAATTACAGTAGCCAAAGGGACTCAGACACCTGAGCCAAAGGGCCCAGGATAACACAGCTGTGGTCTGACTGAGCATACTCTGGTTCAACACCAGAGTTGCAAAATGACAGCCACAATACCTCCAGGTCACTAACATGCCAGGAGAATATGGGCGGGAAGAAAATCCTAAAAGTTGCTCCTGACACTAAAATGGTGGTAGTAACAGGAGCCAAAGGTGCATATGAGCTATAGCATGAGATCTAGCTAGAATCTTTAAGGGTACATGGAACTCCAGTGCACGGGCAGTCTGGAGACCAGAAGGGCCCACAGGGCAGGTGGTGTCCAGAAGTTCCATCCATAACACCAGCGAGGTAGCAGGTGACAGGAAGAGTCCCAGAACTTGAGAGGGCACAATTTAAATCATACAGAAAGGCCTCCTCTTGCTGATAGCCTACTAGGAGGACCCTACAGTTCCATCATTTAAGGAAAATCTGGGGACCTGAAGGATCCCTGGAACCCTAGAAAGAGGGGAAGAAGCTTTGCTGGGGCACCCACATGAGGGACAGAAGATGGCTTAGAGGGCTTATTATTCTCTAGCTTCTGAGCTGACTGAAAATCTGAAGAGCTCTCCCTTCCTGTTTGGGAAGCTAGTATCATAAACTAAATGCTCTCATTTCCTCTCTTAGGGTCTGGTGTTCCTTAGGGTCCAGAAATGTTCGGCTTCCCTGCATACCTAAAGTCATTAGGTCATTAGACTGACATTGTGATGCAGAGATCAGGGCCTTTGCAGCCACTAGCCAGGCCTGGCCTTGGGAATGGTCCATTTTTCATGTTTCAAAAGAATCCTCCTATCCCCAGAGCATAAACAGGCTGGAGTCTAATAGGAAACCCGAACTCTAGCTGTTAGAAAGTAAGAGTGAGTGGAAAGTTGCCTGTGGTACAGCCCAGATGGAGATGCAGTGATGAAAGGGCCTACTTGCACCACAGTGTCCATATGAGCTCTCCTAGAACCCACTGCGCAGAGATTCAGGTCTCAAAAACAACCCAGCATCCAGGCTAATAGTGTCTGGGATGTGCTCCTTCTGTGAGAGGGCCATGGACCAAACGGTGCCAGAAGAGCCTTAGGGACCTAGAGTTCAGGCTGTGAGTTTCACAGCCACTAAGAAGGTGATGATGTGAAGAGTATCTAATCCTCCAGCTGATGGATGGGCTAGGGCCATCAGAATACATGAAACTCTAGATTCAGGGACCAGATGGCGCTAGGAAGGTGCCCAGGGACACAATAGGTGCGCAGTTCCATGTTTGAAAGTATTCTAGGTTCTGTTTCAAGTGGGATAGTTGAAGACCATCCCCAAGGTGAGGCCAGGCTAGTGGCTGCAAAGGCCCTGATCTCTACATCACAATGTCAGTCTAGTGATCTAATGACTTTAGGTCTGCAGGGAAGCCAAACAATTGTGGACTCCAAGGAACACCAGACCCTAAGGGAGGAAACATGTTGTTGACTTGAAAGTTCATTGGTTCATCCATGCTGTTGGGAAGTACAGTGTCTGAAAGGGCTGAGATTCCTTAGCCATGAGGGCTCAGGGTACATGTGCCCAAGTTTGGTACTGTGACCAAAAGACCTTTAGTTTTAAAAGTAATTGCCAGAAAAGTAAAGTAATTGCCAGAAGTTACCCTGGTCCCAAGCATGTCCGTGAACTTTGACCAGTAAGATCTGGAAACTTCCCTGATAGGATGTGGATTACAGTGCCTAATTGTGATGGAGATGACCAGAGTACTGTAAAAGTGGTTTTCAATTATGTATTTCCTATCATCAGATTTGGGGGGAGCCCATGCAATGCCAGTTCACTGGGAATGTGGCTAAATCAGGACCCCCAGAGCAGGAGTTCCATGGTGGATAGTGTCTGGAAATGCCCTCTGGGACTGCAATGTGCTAGCAGGCAAGAATCCAGAAGAGTCCCAGGGCCTGAGAAACTCTAGATGGACATAGACCTAAAGGGATAATCATCAGGTTGATGGCTTAATAAGAGGAGCCCGTGTTTCTATTGCCTGAGGTTTGTGGACTTTAAGGATTGCCTGAACTTTGTTGCTGTTTAGTCAGTCAGTTGTGTCTGACTTTTTGCTACCCCATGAACTGCAGCACACCAGGCTTCCCTGTCCATCACTATCTCCCAGAGTTTGCTCAAATTCATGTCCACTGAATCAAAGATGCCATCCAACCATCTCATTCTCTGTTGCTCTTCTTCTCCTGCCATTAATCTTTCCCAGCATCAGGGTCTTTTCCAGTGTATTGGCTCTTCCCATCAGGTAGCCAAAGTATTAGAGCTTCAGCTTCAGCATCAGTCCTTCTAATGAAAATTTGAGGTTGATTTTCTTTAGGACTGACTGGTTTGATTTCTTGGCTGTCCAAGGGACTCTCAAAAGAGTCTTCTGCAATACCACAGTTCAAAAGCATCAATTCTTCCATGCTCAACCTTCTTTATGGTCCATCTTTCACATCCATACATGACTATTGGAAAACCATAGCTATGACTACACAGACCTTTGTCGGCAAAGTGATGTCTCTGCTTTTTAATATACTGTCTAGCTTTGTCATAGCTTCTATTCCATGGGGCAAGCATTTTTTTGTTTTTAATTTCATGGTTGCAGTCACTATCTGCATTATTTTTTCCCCATCTATTTTCCATGAAATGATGGGACCAGAGGCTATGATCTTAGTTTTTAGAATGTTGAGTTTTAAGCCATCTTTTTCACTCTCCTCTTTCACCTCCATCAAGAGGCTCTTTAGTTCTTCTTCGCTTTCTACCATAAGGGTGGTGTCATCTGCATATCCGAGGTTATTGGTATTTCTCCCAGAAAGCTTGATTCCAGCTTGTGTTTCATCCAGCACAGCATTTCACATGATGTACTCTGAATATAAGTTAAATAAGCAGGGTTGCAATATACAACCTTGTCGTACTCCTTTCCCAATTTGGAACCAATCCATTTTTCCATGTCCAGTTCTAACTGTTGCTTCTTGACCTGCATACGGGATTTTCAAGAGGCAGGTAAAGTGGTCTAGTATTCTGATCTCTTTAAGAATTTTCCACAGTTTGTGGTGATCCACACAGTCAAAGGCTTTAGTGTAGTCAATGAAGCAGAATTTGATGTTTTCCTGGAATTATCTTGCTTTTTCTCTGATCCAGTAGATGTCGGCAGTTTGATCTCTGGTTGCTCTGCCTTTTCTAAATCCAACTTGAACATATGGAAGTTCTCGGTTCACGTACTGTTGAAATCCAACTTGAAGGATTTTGAGCATTACCATGCTAGCATGTGAAATGAGTACAGTTGTGCAGTAGTTTGAATATTTTTTGGCATTGCTTTCCTTTGGGATGGGAATGCAAACTGACCTTTTCCAGTCCTGTGGCCACTGCTGAGTTTGCTAAATTTGTTGACATACTGAGTACAGAACTTTTAACAGCATCATCTTTTAGAGTTTGAAATAGCTCAGGTGGAATTCCATCACCTCCACTAGCTTTGTTCTTAGTAATGCTTCCTAAGGCCCACTTGACTTCATACTCAAGGATGTCCGACTCTATATGAGTGACCACACCATTGTGGTTATCCAGATCATTAAGATCTGTTTTGTACAGTTCTCTGTATTCTTGCCACCTCTTCTTAATCTCTTATGCTTATGTTACATCCTTACTATTTCTGTCCTTTATTGTGCCCATCTTCACCTGAAATGTTCCCCTATGTATCTCTAATTTTCTTGAAGAGATCTATAGTCTTTCCCATTCTATTATTTTCTTGTAGTTCTTTGCATTATTCACTTAAGAAGGCTTTTTTTTAATCTCTCCTTGCTATTCTTTGGAACTGCCTTCAGATGGGTGTATCTTTCCCTTTTGCTTCTCTTCTTTTCTCATTTATTTCTAAGACCTCCTCAGACAACCACTTTGCCTTCTTGCATTTCTTTTTCTTTGGAATGGTTTTGGTCTCTGCCTCCTGTACAATATTACAAACCTCTGTCCATAGTTCTTTGGGCAGTCTATCATATCTAATCCCTTGAATCTATTTGTCACTTCCACGATATAATCATAAAGGATTTGATTTAGGTCATACGTGAATGGTCTAGTGGTTTTCCCTATTTTCTTCAATTTAAGTCTGAATTTTGCAATAAGTAGCTCATGATCTGATCCACAGTCAGCTCCCAGCCTTGTTTTTGCTGGCTGTATAGAGCTTCTCCATCTTCGGCTGCAAAGAATATAATCAATCTGATTTTGGTGTTGATGATCTACTGATGTCCATGTGTAGAGTCATCTATTGTGTTGTTGAAAGAGGGTATTTGCTATGAACCTTGGAGAGAGGGAAATTTAGCAGCAGGAAAAATTGCTGCAGCATCCATGAGAGGGCAGATTGTGGCCGAAAGAGTGTGATCTCAAGACTGCTAGCTAATTGAAGGCCTGAAAGGCTCACAGTTCCACCTGGTGGGTATTAGTGCCATGCGGGGGAAATCGTCTGTTTTCACTGCAGAAGGGCAGGCTGGTTGTCCAAGCACCCTTGGTTCCTCAGTAGAAATTCACACTGAGGGCCAGTGGATATCCCAGAACCCTAACTGCCAAGAAGTCTGCAGGCCAGAAGCTTTCCAGGTATACCAGGTCAAGGTGCAGTGATGCAGAAGGGCCGTATTGCTACAGATGTCTGGATGGATGTTTGCTTATAGGCTTCTGTGTTCCAAAGCACTAAGCAGGCTAATGTCCTTATGGGATCTTCTAGAAGCTAGTGAGTGGACAGCCTGGTCTCAGCACACCGAAGAAACCAGTGTGTGTTTAGTAACTCAGTTGTGTCTGACTCTTTGTGACCCCATGATCTGTAGCTCGCCAGGCTCCTCTGTCCATGGGTATTCTCCAGACAAGAAAACTGGAGTGGGTTGCCATGCCCTCCATGGGATCTTCCCAACACAGGGATCAAACCAGGTCTCCCATATTTCAGGTGGATTCTTTACTGTCTGAGCCACCAGGGAAACCCAAGAATATTGGAGTAGGTAGCCTATCCCTTCTCTAGGGGGAGCTTCCTGACTCAGGAATCAAACCAGGGTCTCCTGAATTGCAGGCGGATTCTTTACCAGCTGAGCTACCCGGGAAGCCCCAAGACACCAGTACCAGGGCAGATACAGTGCAGGAGTGCCCGTAGCACACCAGCACTCCTGGATGGCTCATGCCATGAAACCCACCTCCATGTTAGCAATGATCCCCAATTGACTCTGGGTTCCGCAGTCTGCAGGGCAGATGGTGGTCAGAAGGTATATGGTTCCTCATCTTGCATTCTGTCTGTGGTCCATAAGGACATAGAGAACCCCAGAGGCTGGGCCAGATACTAATTGGAAGGTCCCCAGAGACACTGTCTCATGGGAGGCCTTTAGCCAAATGGATTATAGGGTCTATTGAAAACAGAGAAGCTAAAGACTGAAAGGGCCATCAGTTACCCAGTTCCAGGCCTGTTTGGTGACCATAAGGGTTCTGGGTTCGCCATCACACAGACAGGCTAATATCAGAATCACATTTGATTCCTGGGTACATGTGATAACTACAGGCCAGAAGGAGCCCTGAACCCTTAGTGAGAGGCCATGTTGGTGTTTGGAAGATTTCCCTGGGTAACCAAGTGAGAACCCAGGGGAAGTTGGGGTTCGGGAAAGAGGAGGATGGATGGTGTCTGAAAGTCTCAGATTCTGGATCTGAAAAGGCCTATGATATCCCAGAAAGCATCCTAAATTGTGATAGAACATGATTTGGGTTCAGTAGCAGATAGGCAAATTAATGGCCGGAAATCCCTGAGATTCAGAAATGACCATGTACTGTGGGCCTGATGGACTCTCAGAAATTTATGGGAACATAAGTGTCCTCATGACACTAACATGAAAGTACAAGAATGGTTCCCAGTAGGGACGTATATTCTCGATTTGAATTCTTACTTTAGTCCATAGTGTTCCAGTACACAGGCAGTCACAAAAGGACCCCCAGGACAGTAATGCCAGGTAAGATGGTGTCTGAAAGTGCTCACCTGGGCATCAGCCCAGTGTTAAGTTGGTATCCAGAGGCATCCTGGGGACTGAGAAAGAGAGAATGACAGAGACAAAAAGAGCTAGTCCTTCTGAAAACCGTGTAAGAGGAACTCATGGTTGCATTGCATAAACAGAATATGGGGGCCTGAATAATTGCTGGAACCCCAGTGAGTGGTCAGGTTTTTGGCAGGAAGATTTCCTGAGTCACCTATGTAAGAGACAGATGGTGGCCATGAGGGCCACCTGAGCTTGAGGGCTGAGTGATGGCTGGGAGGGCTCACAATTCCCTTGCAGAGTGGCAGTGCTGTGACTGAAAATATTCTCCTTCCCACCTCAGACAGGCAGGCTGGTCACTAAGGAACCCTTAATTCCACAGAGCATGCAGAGTATCGGCCTGTAGAAAACCCAGAACCCTAAATAGCATCAAGTGCCATGGCCAGATTTCCTGGGTCAACACCCTGATGAAGTTGAAGTGGCAAAAAGTAGCCCCATGCTTCTGATTTCTGAAAGGGTAGTTTCCAACAAAGAACTCGGTTCCAAAGCAAAGGTGCGGGCTAGTGTACATAAAGGCTCTTCTGAAATACTACACAAAGACATCGTGGTTAAGAAAGGACCCACAGGCCACCAGGACCAGAGAAGAATGTCCAGAAGTCCTCTCTGAGTGCCAATGGCCAGGGCAGCATGATTCCGAAGAAACCCCCTTAGGTTCCTCCTGATCAAAATGGATGAGATGCACTAAATGTTTCACATTCTGTGCCCTATTGGGAGGGAGATGGTCACAAGGGTACAGTTCAGTTCAGTAACTCAGTCGTGTCCGACTCTGCGACCCCATGAATCGCAGCACGCCAGGCCTCCCTGTCCATCACCAACTCCTGGAGTTCACTCAGGCTCACGAAAATCGAGTCCGTGATGCCATCCAGCCATCTTATCCTCGGTCGTCCCCTTCTCCTCCTGCCCCCAATCCCTCCCAGCATCAGAGTCTTTCCCAATGAGTCAACTCTTCACATGAGGTGGCCAAAGTACAGGAGCTTCAGCTTTAGCATCATTCCTTCCAAAGAAATCCCAGGGCTGATCTCCTTCAGAATGGACTGGTTGGATCTCCTTGCAGTCCAAGGGACTCTCAAGAGTCTTCTCCAACACCACAGTTCAAAAGCATCAATTCTTTGGCGCTCAGCCTTCTTCACAGTCCAACTCTCACATCCATACATGACCACNACCTCCACTAGCTTTGTTCGTAGTGATGCTTTGTAAGGCCCACTTGACTTCACATTCCAAGATGTCTGGCTCTAGATTAGTGATCACATCATCATGATTATCCGGGTCGTGAAAATCTTTTTTGTACAGTACAGAGTACCCCTAAATAACAGTGAGACTTGGGGCCATAAGGTGTGTAGGAACCCTAAATGCTGGGTGGACTGGTGATCAGAACATCCCCAGGGACACTAGACCAGTGACTGAAACAGTTCAATGTGCCGTGACACATGAGCTAGCAGAGGCCTGGAGGAGCAATTGGTCACCACAGCCAGGGCTAACTCTACACTTAAAGGGTTCTAGAATCCTGCATCACAGGGGCAGGTTTGTGGCATAAGAACCTTCGGTTCCTAGGGACATGATTGATAGCAGGGCAGAAATAGTGCTGGAACCTTAGAGCAAGGGTACTGTTGGTGGATGGTGATCCTACTGGGCACCTGAGCTGTAGGTGAATGATGGTGGTCTAAAGGGCTCAAATTCCATAGATGAAATGGCCCAGGTATGGATGGTGGCTGAAAAGGCCCAAAATCCCTTAGTGAAAAGGACCTGGTGTATCTCGGTCAGGGATATATACCTCAAACGAATGTGCTCCAGTTTCAACAGTAGGTGGGCGGTCAAACTGAACTGACAACCTGTGATTCCCGTAGGGGCTGTGAGCAGAAAGGACCTCACGAAAACATTTAAGGCTTGAATGGCCCTCATGACATTAACAGAATGGGAGTACTGGGGCCAAAGGGGACCTCGGGCACCAGCAAGCTGTTAGTATTCTTTCCGGTAAGGTCATATATTCTATAGCATGGATTCTTAACTCAGTTTGCAAGACCCAAGTGAAGTGACAGTCTACTTGCCAAAAGGGTCACCCGGACGACCATGTCAGGGGACATGGTGTCCGGAAGTACCCCACCAAGGCATCATTGCTGTGTCAGGCATGTACACAGTAGGGTACTGGGATGTAAGAGGGAGCAGATGGCTTGCTGGGCCCAAAGCTTGTAAAAGCCACCTCCTACTGAAATGCTGGTAGGAGGATCCCATGTATCCACCAAGGGATGTGAAGAATCCACAGAATCTTATGCGGGAGGCCAGTGGCGGCTGGATTTACTCTGGAGCACATCTGCATGGGCGGGTGGTGGCCCAGAGGGATCTTACTTCATTAGTTTGCTGACTTAGACTGGTTGAGGCCTACACCTATAGACCCAGTGGCTAGTGCCATGACGAGGTGCTTTCCTTTCCGTCACAGTCAGACCCTCTGGTCACTAAAAACCTGAGACTCAGCATACATACAGACTACGGGCCAATGGGAATTCCCAACTTGCTTGCTGGCAGGAAGTCTGGGAGCCGGAAGGTTTTTGGGGAGCACTGCCTGGAAAAAGGTGTGGTGGCTAAAAGGAGCCCTTTGCAGCAGTGTTCTCAATAGGTAGTTGCCTATAAAGCCATATATTCCTCAGCACTAGAGCAGGCTGTTTCCCATAAGGGCTCTTCTGAAACCCACTATATGAGCAGCACTGTTTTAAAGGACCTGCAGGGCACCAGCACCAGGGCAGAAGGTGTCTGAAAGTGGTTCAGAGTGCCAGTGCCCTGGACCACACCTGTCTGGAAGGATTCCAGGAGTGCTAGATGCCTCAAATCTCTGGTTTCTATAGCCTATGGGAAGGGAGATGGTCTCAAGAGTATATACTTTCTTGATGACTTTGGGTGAGAAGGACCTCTGGAATTATAGTGAGGGGTAAATTGGTGGTTGGCAGGTCCTTAGATGGATGGGGGTGGAGAGGTAGGGATGGTGGATGAAATAGCTCAAGTTACTGAACCAAAAGGAATTCTGACCAGTGTGGCAAACATAAGCCAAAATCTCAGGGTCTGCAGCATCAGCTGTGGGCAGAAAGATTTCTCTGAAATACTTAGTGCTGAAAGGGCCTTCATGACACCAGTACAACAGGATGCAGCCAAAAGGGATCCAGGCAGCTGGAAGTTTATGTCTAAGAGGACCATGTTGCACAGCAAGGGTTTTAGGCAGCGGCCCTAGCACAATCGTGCACGGTAAATCTTGTTGCCGAAAGGACTCAAGTGCAGAATGTCTAGGCATATGATGTCCACAAGTTGCTCCACAGCCCTATGCCCCTCTCCCGTGACCCCAGTGAAGCAGTAAGAGTCCAGATGTTTGATGGGTAATGATGTTGCCAGACCGAAAGGCCTGTTGATGGCCTAGTATGTGTTGCCTGGGTTTCTGCCTTAATAAGGAACACCTGGTGGCCTGAAGGATCCACAGAACCCTGACAAGTGGGCAGGTTTCTGGCAGGAATGTTCCAGGGGCATCTGCCCGAGAGAGAGTTGCCGAAAAAGCTTGTTTCCCAAACTTCTGAGCTGACTGAAGGTTGGACAACTCCTGCTACCTCTGCGGAATGCCATGGTTGTGACTGAAAATGCTATCCTTTCCATAGCAGATGGGCAGCCTGAGTGCCTAAGAACCCTCGATAGCTCAGCATGCACACAGACTGGAGTGGAAGGCATCCCTGTCCCTAGCTGGTAGGGAGGGTTTGGAGGTCAGACAGTTTCCAGCTGCACAGGCATGATGTAATTAATAGGTGCCCACATGCTTACTGCCCAGGAAGGAGGAGCCACATGTTCCGCTGCACTGGCTACCATCTAGTTACCCTGGACCACAGTTTGTGTGCAATATGGTCAGAGAAGGGACATCTAGGGCACCGTCGCCAGGGTGGAGAGAGTCTGGAAGTGCACCTGGGCTCAGCAAGGTGGCAGGTACATTTCCAGTAGAGTTCTGGGGTCAGAAAGAGGGAGGTGGACTGAGGCAGGTAGTGCTAGCTTGCTGATGGCCAAGTAAGAGTTGTGGATTTTACTGCACTTGGGTTTCTTCAGAAAGGGCCCCAGAAGCAGTACCATGCAAGGGTTTCGTTACCAATAGGGCCCTAAGTTCCTTTGCCAGTGTGTAGCCTAATGGTCCAAGGCCAATGGGATTCCAGTGATGGACAGGATGGTGTTGGCCCAGGTCTTTCATGCTGTATCTGGAGGGCTGTAGGGTGGTTGAAAGGTTCCCCTGGTTTCCAACATGTGGTCAGACTGGTGCCCATGAGCAGACTCTTTTTAGCCTATAGTCTTCTGGGTTCATTGTGTGAAAAAAAAATCAGAAAAGGAAAGAATAACCAAAGTGGTAATTAGTGAAAGTTACTATGCACATACCAAAACATAGTTTGCAAACTGGGAGCACTTAAACCACCCACATAAGGGGCAGACGATGGCCTAGAGGGTTCATGATTGTCCAGCTTGTGAGCTGATTGGAGGCCTGAAGGGCTCTCCACTCCTGTTTGGGAAGCAAGTGCCATAAACTAAATGCTCTCATTGCAGTTACAGGTAACAGTCATGTAGCAAAAGAATCCTGCAATCCCCAGAGCATACACAGGCTGGAGTCCAATAGGAAACCCAGAACTCTAGATGTTAGAAAGTAAGAGTGAGCAAAAGGTTGCCTATGGTACAGGACAGATGGAGATGCAGTGGTGAAAAGAGCCTCCTTGCACCGCGTTAGAGCACCACACAAGGGTCGTGTCCATATGACCTCTCTTAGAACCCAGTGTGCAGAGAGGCAGGTCTCAAAAATGACCTGGCATGAAGGCTAACAGGGGCTTCCCTGGTGGCTCAGACAGTAAAGCATCTACCTGTAATGCAGCAGACCCAGGTTTGAAACCTGGGTCGGGAAGATGCCCTGGAAAAGGAAATGGCAACCCACTCCAGTATTCTTGCTTGAAAACTCCCATGGACAGAGGAGCCTGGGGGGCTACAGTCCATGGTTTCGCAAAGAGTTGAAAAGGACTGACTGAGTGACACTTTCACTTTTCCCTTTCCAGGCTAAAAGAGTCTGGACGTGCTCCTGGGATTCCAGCACCCTGGACAGCACATTCTGGATGAGCCCTTAGGGACATACATTCAGATGGACACATTGTCTAAGGGCTATATGTTCTACATTCCACAAGAAGAGTGATGGAGAGAAGGGTAAAAAATTGCACAATATGCAGGCCAACTAGTAGATCTGAGGAGACCTGGAATTCTGGGTTCTAGGGTAGATGGTGATCCCAATGTGCTGTGTATAATAACTTCTGCAAAGGCACTTGACAAAGGGATTCTAGGTTGCAATTCAAATGGTATAGCTGAGGACTGTAAGGGCCATAGTTTCCCATGCCTTTCCATAACCAGAAAGATTTTTGGTTTTGTATCACTATCAGGCTGGGGGCAAGAAACTTTGGTTCCTAAGGCAAGCAGAATAACTCCAGGCCAGAAGGAACCTGGGGGCATAGCAAGGGGATACGCTGGTTATCAGAAAATTCATCAGTGCACCCACATTGTGGGGAAGTGTGATGGCTGAAGCGGCTCAGGGTTTTTAACTGCAAATGCCCAGTTTATTCCAGAGTGAAGCCTGTATTAAAACTGAAAATGCTGTGGTTTCAACAGCTGTTTGGAAAACTGGTGGCTGGAAATCTCCCAGGTGCCTAGCACACCAACAGACTTTGATTAGAAATTTAGAGCCAGAAGGGCATTCACGTTATTAACAGGGCATTCACGTTATTAACATGTGTGGTGCAAGGTGCCCAAATGGGACCACAGGAACTGGCATACTGCAAAGCATGGTGCACAGTAGGGCCACATATTCCACAGCCCAGATTTCTTCTTAGCCAAGGAGATCCTAGGTTTTCAGAAGTATAGTTCGAAATTGAGCCCCCAAAGCACCATGCCCGGGCAGATGATGTCCTGAACTGCCTGCCATGGCACTAGTCAGGGACAAGCTCACATCCAGAAGAGTCCCAGGGCCTAGGAAATCATGATGGACTCAAACCAAATGTCTCCTCCTGCTGAAAGAGTAACAGGAGGCGCCTACCACACAAGTGTGATTGGGAGCCTGAAATATCTCCAAAACCTTAGTGAATGGACATGTTGTTTTCACCCTAAGGGGTGAGAAATGGAGTGCGAGAGGATGCATCATCCTGGGCTGGAAGAGCTGATGATAGCTCATAGTAACTGAAGCCTGTACTGTGAACAGAGGTGCTTCATTTGAAACACCAGGCCCGCAGTTGCTCTGTAGGATGTTAGTGGTATGAGGGGAAGTGCTCTCCTTCTGCCGTCCGGTAGCAGTCTGGTCCCTTAAGAGTGCAACACAGTTCCCAGCACTCCAGGCTGCACACAGGCTAGGAGCTGGCGGGAAACCCGGAACCCAGGCTGGCGGCAAGTCTGGAGGCCGGAATGGTCCCTGGTGCACTGTGCAGATTAAGGCAGGATGTGAACGGGGCAGTCTTGTAGCAGGGCCTAGATAAGTGGTTGCTTACAGGGTTGTGTGTTCCACAGGACTAGGCAGCCTGTGGACCTTGTAGAACACAGTGCACACACAGCCTGGTCTCTGAGAGCATCCCCGGGACACAGCACCAGGGCAGGGCCACCAGAAGTGCTCCACATGCAACTGTCCAGAAAACTCCTTGTTCCTGGATATCGGGATGGAAAACCATGCCCGATGGGCTCTGGGTGCCACAGCCAAGTGTAGGGTGATTGTGCAAAGGTGATGTGCAAACTCTGTAGCTGAGCTAGGTCTGATCAGTGGCTAGATGGGTTCTTCTTTCTGAATCATGCAGGAAGCCTTGTGGCCAAAATACCTTCAGTTCCTAAGCATGCTAGAAAACCCCATTCAAGAAAGAACCTGAGAACCCTAACAAGGAGCCATATCTGTTGTGAAAGTTTCATTATGGCTGCAACGTGTGCTTGGGTAGAGGGCAGGGGAAAGGTGGCTGAAATGCTTTCAACACCAGAACCTAAATCACCCACTTTACCTCAGCATGTGTCACGTACTGTGAGTGAAAGTGCTCCCATTTCAACACTAGACAGCTAAACAGATGGCTAGAAAGCACCAGGCCCCAAGCACACTGGTGCATCTTAGGAACTACCCCAAAATTCCATGGTGAAGAAGGCCCTTCTGACACTTACGTGACAGAGCGTGGGTTCCAAAATGGGTGTTAAGTAACAGCATTTTACAAGTATGTGGCTTTATATTCCATAGCACAGGCTCTGTCCAGGGCCCGTGGGAGCCCTGGATGCAGGCAGTGTCTCACTTAAAGGGCCGTCTGTGCAGCAGATGTCTTCTAGGAGTAATGCCTGTGGTGTCACTAAGGGGCATGGAAATGGCCCAGATATGAGAGGTTGACATACCCCAAAAGTTAAAGGCCTGTTCTGCTAAGAGCCCAGGTGGAAGATCCTGCGGTTCTGTCGTGTGAGAATAGTGTAGGAGCGTTAATTATCATCGGAACCTTGCTAAGCAGTCAGGTTGTTGGCAGGAAGGTTTTCCTGGGCACCAGCATGAGGGATAGCTAGTGAATGAGAGAACTCCAGATACCCTAGCTAGCAAGCTCTCAGTTCGTGTGCGATGATAGTCCTGTGACCCTAGAGGTTCTCCACCTAAGGTGGGGACACAGGGTGCCAAGTAACCTGGGTTGTCACAAACATGGAAATGTGCACCCAGAAGGAAACCTGGAACCCTAGCTAGCCAAAAGTCCAGTGACAAGAAATTTCCCAGGCACTTCCATATCAAGATGCACTGGAGAAAAGAGGTCCCTTGCCCCAGATCTCTGGGTGTATGATTACCCTTAGGGCAGTGTGTGCCTTATATCTGGGGTAGGACAGTGCTTGTGTGTGTTCTCCGGGAGCTCAGTGCTCGAGTACTTGACTTCAGAAAGAACCCACAAGGAACAAGCACCAGGGCAGAACATGTCCGGAAGTGCTCCCTCGGTGAGAGGGCCCTGGACCCAAGGTGAGCAGAAGAGCCTTAGGGACCTAGAGTTCAGGCTGTGAGTTTCATGGCCCCCAGGAAGGTGATGATGTGAAGTCTATCTGATCCTCCAGCTGATGGACGGGCTGGTGCCATAAGGACAGGTGGAACTTTAGATTCAGGGAACAGATATTGCTGGGAAGGTGCCCACGGACACAATGAGTATGGAATTCCATGTTTGAAATGGTTCTAGTTTCTGTTTCAAGTGGGATAGTTGAGGACCATCCCCAAGGCCAGGCCAGGCGGATGACTGCAAAGGCTGTGATCTCAGTATCACAATGTCAGTGTAGTTACATGATCATTTTAGGTCTACAGGGAAGCAAAACAATTCTGGACACTAAGGAACACCAGACCCTAAGGAGGAAACACATTGAGAACTTGATATTTCATTGGTTCTCCCATGCTGGTTGTAAGTTCTGTGTGTGAAAGGGCTGAGATACTTTAGTTGTGAGGGCTCAGGGTTAGATGCTCAAGTCTTGTACTGTGACCAAAATACCTCTAGTTTTAAAAGCCACCAGTAAAGTAATCAGCAGAAATCCTGCTGGTCCGTAGCATGTCGGTGAACTCTGAGCAGTAAGACCTCCTGGACAATTCCCCAATGGGATGTGGAGTAAGGTACCTAATTGTGACCAAGACCACCAGGGTACAGGAAGGGTGGTTTTCAATTAGGCTAATATGCCATAGCACAGGATTGTGTACAGCCCACCTCATGACAGTTCACTGGCAATCTGGGTAAGTCAGGAGCCAAGGGCAGCATTTCCATGGCAGATGGTGACTGGAAATGCCCCCTGGGACTCCAGCGTGCTAGCAGGCAAGAATCCAGCAGAGTCCCAGGGCCTGAGAAAATCTAGATGGACACAGACCTAAAGGGATTATTTTGATGACTTAAAAAGAGGAGCCCAGATTTCCTGCCTGATACTTTGTGGACCTGAATGATAGCAGGAATCTTGTATACATGGTAAGTGGATTCAGTCCTCTCCATCTCTTTGTGACCTCATGGACTGTAGCCTGTCAGAATCCTCAGTCCCTGAGATTTTCCAGTCTTGGATACTGGAGTGGGTTGCCATTTCCTTCTCCAGGGGATCTTGCCCACCCAGGGATTGGGCCCATGGGTCTTAGGTCTCCCGCACTAGCCAGTGTGTCCTTGACCATTAGCGCCACCTGCAGGAACCTTGGAGAGAGGGATATTTAGTGGCAGGAAAAATTCGTGGGCCTTACACTAGACAGTCGACTGTGGCAGTGAGCACTTGTTTCATCTCAAGACTGCGAGCTAATATGAGGCCTGTCAGGCTTACAGTTCCATCTGGAGAGTATTGGTGCCCTGAGGGAGACATACTCTGTTTTCACTGCAGTCAGGCAGGCTGGTTTTCCAACCACCGTCGATTCCCCAGAATAAATTCATACTGGGGGCTGGACGGTAGCCGTGAACCCTAGCTGCCAAGAAGTATACACATGAAAATCGCCAGGTACACCAGTTACTCGGAGGTGCAGTGATTCAGAAGGGCCCCTCCCTACATGAATCTGAACGGCTGGTTGCCCAACAAGAGCACCGTTGCAAAGAAACCTGTGTGCTAGTGTACATACAGGCTCGCCTGGAACCCTACAAGAAGATCCGTGGTCTCAGAAAGGACCAGCAGGTCACCATCATCAGAGCGGAATGTGTCCAGAAGTCCTGAGGACTAGTGGCCGGGCAGCGTCATTGCAGTGCAACACCCTGTGGGTTCCTCCCAATCAAAAGCATGAGATGCACTACGGGCTCTGAGTCCTGGCCCTATCGGGAGGGTGATGGTCACAAGGGTAGAGTGCCACTAAATAACAGTGAGACTCGGGTCCATAAGAGTGTAGGAACCTTAGGTGCTGGGTGGGCTGGTGATCGGAACCTCTCCAGAGACACTAGCGAGCAAGCCCGTGACTAAAAGGGTTCAAAATTCCAGGCAAACACGCTGGCGGAGACTGGAGGAGCAACTGGCTAACCATAGACAAGCCTAACTCCTGACCTGAAGCGTCTAATTTCTGCATGATATGGCAGATTGGAGATAATAACGTTTGGCTCCTGGGCACGTGATTGGCAGGAAGCCAGAGAACATCCTGGAACCTTAGAGCTAGGGTACTGTTGGTGGTCGGTGAGTCTGCTGGGTTGGAGCTCGAGGTGAAAGAAGGTAGCCTACAAGACTCAAATTTATCGTTTGAAAGGGTCTCGGGGAAGTATGGTGGCCGATAGGGCTCAAAATTCCTAAGTGCATAGATACATTATATCTCTGTCAGATAGCTATATCTGAATCAAATATGTTCCAGTTTCAGCGGTAGGCTGCTCGTCAGATTTGCCTGACAACTCGCGCTTCCCATATAGGCTGTGGAAAGGAAATACTTCACGTAAACGTTTGACGTTGGAGTGACCTCACAAGCCTAATAGGATGGAGTACTGGGGCCAAAGCGCCCCCAGATACCCACAAGCTGTTAGAATGATTTCCAGTAAGGCCTTATCTTTCACAGCAAGAATTTTTAATTCAGTTTGTAGGAACCCAGTGCACTGACAGTCTAGTTGCCAAAAGGGTCACCCAGACAGTAAAGTGAGGGGGAATGGTGTCCGGAAGTACCCTACCAAATCATCATTTCAGTGTCAGGCATGTACAAAAGTATGGTACTGTGCTGTGAAAAGGAGCGATGGATCGCTGGGCTCAAGGCCCAGAGGCCGCCCCCTGCTTAATGCTGGTAGGAGGAACCATGCTTCCACTGAGGGGTATGAAGAATCCATGGAACCCTATGGAAGAGGCAGGTTGCTGGCCGGAATGGAAGTGTGGTGCACCATCTGGACTGCTCGACGGTGGCCCCGAGGGATCGCGCTTCATCAGTTTGCTTAGAGTGATTGAGGCCAACCCCTTCCCAGCCTGTGGCTAGTGCCATGATCGTGTGCTGTCTTTTCTACAACAAGCGAGCATTCTTGTTACTAAAGGACCTTAATACTCGCTAGCACACATACTGATTGGGGCCAGTGGAAATTCTGTTTCAATTTCTTACAGAAAGTCTGGTGGCTGGTAAGTGTTCCGGGAGCAGTGCCAGGTAACCAGTTCATTGTTAAAAGGAGTCCCTTGCAATCATGTTCTCAATAAGTGGTTGTCAATAAAGCCTCATGTTCCTCAGCGATAGAGCAAGCCGTTTCCCATAAGGGCTCTCCTGGAACCCATACCGGGCTAACAGTGTGTTTTCAAGGATGATGAGGGTAACAGTGCCAGGACAGAAGGTGTCTGGAATTGGTTCAGAGTGCCCGTGCCCTGCCTTGCATGTCTCTAGGAGAACTCCTGGAGTGCTAGATGCACAAAACCACTTGGTTCTGCAGCCTATGAGAAGGGAGATGATCCCAGGGGTATATGCTTTCTTTTTGACTTTGGGCCAGAAGGAGTGCTGGAATTGTAGGGAGGGGTTAAATTAGTTATTGGCAGGTACTTGGATGGGGAGGAGTGGGTAGAGATGGTGGCTGAAATAGCTCAAGTGATTGAAACAAAAGGAATTCTGTGCAATGCAGCTGATGTAGAATCTGTATCTCAGACTCCACAGCATCAACTGTGGACAGAAAGAGCTCCCTGAACACCTCAGGGTTAAAGGTCCTTCCTGAGTCCAATACTACGGTAGAATGCTGCCAAAACGGGTCCAGGGAACTGGCAGTTTAGTTCCCACGGGGGCCATATTGCACAGCAAGAGTTTCTGGTAAAGACCCTGGCTCAACCAAAGTGGTAGTCTTGTTTGCCCAAGCAGCCCACAGTGCAGAAGCGGCCTGGCAGATGGTGTACAGAAGTCCCTGCCCAGCCCTGTGCCCCTCATGACCTGGCATTCCGATTGAGTCCAGCAGTATTCTGAGGTTCAGCACCCTGGACAGTACATTCTGGAAGAGCCCTGAGGATCAAGATGGACCGAATGTCCACCTTCTGTAGGGTCCACATCCAACACAAGAGTTCAGAATTGCATGGGTACATGGTGTCCAGAAGTCCCTGCCCAGCCCTGTGCCCCTCATGACCTGCATTCCGATTGAGTCCAGCAGTATTCTGAGGTTCAGCACCCTGGACAACACATTCTGGAAGAGCACTTAAAGCCCTGAGGATCAAGATATACTGAATGTCCACGGACTGTAGGGTCCACATCCGACACAAGAGTTCAGAATTGCACGGGTACATGGTGTCCAGAAGTCCCTTCCCATGGAGAATGTAATGGCAACCCACTCCAGTACTCTTGCCTGGAAAATCCTATGGATGGAGGAGCCTGGTGGGCTGCAGTCCATGGGGTTGCTAAGAGTGGGATACCACTGAGCGACTTCACTTTCACTTTTCACTTTCATGCACTGGAGAAGGAAATGGCAACCCACTCCATTGTTCTTGCCTGGAGAATCCCAGGGATGTGGGAGCCTGGTGGGCTGCCGTCTATGGGGTCGCACAGAGTCCGACACGACTGAAGTGACTTAGCGGCAGTAGCAACAGTCCCTCCCCATCCTTGTCCCCTAATGACCTGCTTCCAACTAACAGAGTCTCAAACTGTTGCATTTCAACTCCCTAGACAGCACATTCTGGAAAATCGCTTAGAGCCCGGAGGATCAAGATGTACCAAATGTCCAGGGACTGTAGGGTCCACATCTGACACAAGAGTTCAGAACTGCACGGGTGCATGGTGTCCAGAAGTCCCTCCCCATACCTGTTCCCTAATGACCTGCTTCCAGACTAACAGAGTCTCAAACTGTTGCGTATCAGCACCCTGGACAGCACATTCTGGATGAATACTTAGGGACCTAGAGATCAAGTTGGACAGAATATCCAAGGGCTACAAAATCTACATCCTACTAGAAGAGAGATGGTCAGAAGGTACACAGTTGCCCAGTTTGCAGAACACGTTGTAGATCTTAGGACTCTTTGAATTCTGTGTTCTAGGTGGATGGTTATAATATTGTGCTGTGTATGCTAACTTTTCAAGGTTCTTGACAGAAGAAAGGATTTTCAGTAGCATTTCAAATGGCATAGCCGAGGCCTATAAGGGTTATTATTTGCCCTGCCTCTCCGGTATCCAGGTTTATACTTTCTGTATCACATTCTCAGGCATGTGCATGGGGCTTTTGGTTCCTAGGCAGGCAGGATAAATCCAGGTCAGAAGGACCTGGGAATATAGGAAAGGAATACTTTGGTGATCAGAAAATCCATCAGTGCACCCACGCTGGGGCGAAGTGTGGTGGCTGAAAGTGCTCAGCTTTCTTAACTCCAAGTGCACAGTATATTCCACTGTGAACCTGTGTGATGAGTGAGAATGTTCTGTTTTCAAAATCATTTTGGAAAGCTGGTGTGTAGCAACCACCCATGTGTCCAGCACACCAACAGACTTTGATTCGAAATTTAGAGAGAGAAAGGCCTTCATGTTATTAACATGTGTGGTGTGAGGTGCCTAAATGGGGCCATGGGCTCAGGCATACTGGAAAGTATGGTGCACAGTAGGGCCACATATTCTAAAGCACAGATTTGGTCTTGGCCGATGAGCCCCTAGGTTTTCAGAAACATAGTTGGAACCATGCCCCCAGGGCAGCATGCCCTGGCAGAGAGTTCAGTGTCCTGAACTGCATCCTATGGCACTGGTGTGGGGGAAGCTCATGTCCAGAATAGTACCAGGGCCTGAAAAATCAAGATGGACTCAGACCAAAATGTCTCCTCCTGCTGACAGAGTGATAGGAGGAGACTGGGTTCCACCGCAGTAGTGTGATTGAGTGAGTGAGTGAGTGAAAGTCACTCAGTCATTACCGACTCTTTGTGACCCCATGGACTATGCAGTCCATGGAATTCTCCGAGACCAAATACTGGAGTAGGTAGCATTTTCCTTCTCCAGGGGATCTTCTCAACCTAGGGATCAAACTCATGTCTCTCTCATTGCAGGCAGATTGTTTACCGGATAAGCTACAAGGGAAGCCCAAGAATACTGGAGTGGGTAGCCTATTCCTTCTCCTGTGGATCTTCCTGACCCAGAAATCAAACTGGGGGCACCTGCATTGCAGGTAGAATCTTTACCAACTGAGATATCAGGGAAGCCCTATAGTAGTGTGATTAGGAACCTAAAAGATCCTCAGAACCTTAAAAAATGGATATGTTGTTGGGATGATGGTTCTTGAGGGTCCCAGGGGAGGACAAATGGTGGCTTACAGGGTTCATGATTCCTGGGCTGGAATCACCCATGACATCTCTAATGAGGCCTATACTGAAAACAGGTGCTCTGGGAGACAGTAGTGTTTTGAGGGAATGTATTCTCCTTCTGCCACCCATGAGCAGGCTGGTCACCCAAAAGGGCAACACACTTCTCAGTTCTCCAGGCTTCACAAAGGTGGGTGCTGGCAGGAATCCTGGAACCTAGATGGCAGCAAGTCTGGTGCACGATGCAGATGAAGGCACGATGTGAAAGGGACTGTCTTGTACCATGGCTCTAGACAAGTGGTTTCTTACAGGGTTCTGTATTCCACAGCACCTGGCAGCCTGTGGTCCTTGAGAATCCAGTACACAGGCACCCTGGTCTTTGAGAGTATCCCCAGGACACCACTTCAGGGCAGGGTCACCAGAAGTGCTCCAAGTGCAAGTATCCAGATAGAAAACCATGCCAGATGGGCTCTGGCTGCTACAGCCTACCTTAAGGGCATTTGTGGGAAGGGCATGTGCAAATGGTACAGGTGAGCACTGCAACCGTGAAAATGTCCCTAGAGCTAGGCCTGACCAGTGGCTGGAGGAGTTCTCATTTGTACATCATGTGGGGAGCCTGGTGGCCAGAGTATCTTCAATTCCTGGGCATGCTAGAAAACCCCATGCAAGAAAGAACCACAAAACCCTAGCAAGAACACACGTCAGTGGTTGGAAGTTTCATTAGGGCTTCCATGTGGAGCTGGGTAGAGGAAAAGGGAAAGGGCGGCTGAAATGGTTCCAAAACCAGACTCGAAAGTACCCACTTGACCTCAGCCTGTGTCATGTACTGTGACTCAACGTGCTCCCATTTCAGCAGTAGACAGCCAAACTAATGGCTGGATGAGCTCCCAGCCCCAAGCAAACTGGTGCATCCTTGATGGGAACTACTCCAAAAGTCCATTTGAGGAAGGTCCACCTGACACTCATGTGATTCCGTGTGGGTACCAACATGTGTCTATAGTAGCAGCATTTTACAAGTATGGTTCCACTAGGGCTGTATATTCCACAGCACAGGCTGTGTCCAGTGCCAATTTGAGCCCTGGATGCATGTACTTTCCCCACTTAAAGGGCCCTCTGTGAAGCAGATGTCTTCCAGGAGTAATGCCTATGTTACCAGCTAAGGGCATATAAATGTCCCAGGCATGAAAGGGTGACATACCCCAAAAGTGAAAAGCCTGGTTCTGCTCTGAGCCAGTTGGTGGATCCCGGGTTTCCATCGGGAGACAATAGTGTATGAGCCTTAAATATCATCAGAACCTTGGAAAGCAGTGAATTGTTGGCGGGAAGGTTCTCTGGGGCAGCAACATGAGGGACAGCTAGTGGCCAAGTCAACTAAGATTCTCTGGGTAGTAAGCTGTCAGGTTCATCTGGGGTGATAGTGCTGTGATCCCAAAGTCTCTCCATCTAAGATGGGCAGACAAGTCTGCAAGAAGCCTAGGTCCATGAACATGAAAAATGTAGGGGCCGGCAGGAACCTGGAACCCTAGCTAGCAAAATGTCCCATGGCCAGAAATTCCCCAGGCACTTCCAGATCAAGATGCAGTGGGAAAAGAGATCCTTTGCACCAGATCTCTGGGTGGATGGTTAGCCTTAGGGCAGGGTGTGTGCCAAAACTCCGGCCTAGGATAGTGCCTGTATGTGTTCTCCTAGAGCTCGGTGCACAAGTAATTTGGCTTCATAAAGAATCAACAGGCACATGCCACAGCAACAATATGCCTGGAAGTGCTCCCTGGGTGAGAGGACCTTGGACCAAAGGTGGGCAGAAGAGCCTTAGGAACCTAGAGTTCAGGCTGTGAGTTCACAGCCACTAAGAAGATGATGATGTGAAGTGTATCTAATCATCCAGCTGATGGACGGGCTAGGGCCATGAGGACTAGCTCATCATGGAACTCCAGATGCAGTGACCAGATAGTGCTAGGAAGGTTCCCAGGGACAGAATGGGTGTGGAATTCCATGTATGAAAGGGTTCTAAGATTGCCGGGAGAAATATCAATAACCTCAGACATGCAGATGACACCACCCTTATGGCAGAAAGTGAAGAGGAACTAAAAAGCCTCTTGATGAAAGTGAAAGAGGAGAGTGAAAAAGTTGGCTTAAAGCTCAACATTCAGAAAATGAAGATCATGGCATCCGGTCCCATCAATTCATGGGAAATAGATGGGGAAACAGTGGAAACAGTGGCAGACTTTATTTGGGGGGGGCTCCAAAATCACTGCAGATGGTGACTGCAGCCATGAAATTAAAAGATGCTTACTCCTTGGAAGAAAAGTTATGACCAACCTAGATGGCATATTGAAAAGCAGAGACATTACTTTGCCGACTAAGGTCCGTCTAGTCAAGGCTATGGTTTTTCCTCTGGTCATGTATGGATGTGAGAGTTGGACTGTGAAGAAGGCAGACACTGAAGAATTGATGCTTTTGAACTGTGGTGTTGGAGAAGACTCTTGAGAGTCCCTTGGACTGCAAGGAGATCCAACCAGTCCATTCTGAAGGAGATCAGCCCTGGGATTTCTTTGGAAGGAATGGTGCTAAAGCTGAAACTCCAGTACTTTGGCCACCTCATGAGAAGAGTTGACTCATTGGAAAAGACTCTGATGTTGGGAGAGATTGGGGGCAGGAGGAGAAGGGGACGACAGAGGATGAGATGGCTGGATGGCATCACCGACTCGATGGACGTGAGTCTGAGTGAACTCCGGGAGTTGGTGATGGACAGGGAGGCCTGGCGTGCTGCGATTCATGGGGTCACAAAGAGTCAGACACGACTGAGTGACTGAACTGAACTGAACTGAGATTCTGCCTCAAGTGCCATAGCTGAGTATCATTCCCAAGGCCAGGCCAGGCAAGTGGCTGCAAAGGCCATGATCTCTGAATCACAATGTCAGTCTAGTGGCCTGATCACTTTAGGTCTACAGGGAAGCCAAATAATTCTGGACCCTAAGGGAGGAAACACATTGTTGGCTTAAAAGTTCATCAGTTCATGCCTTCAGTTGGGAAGTACAGTGTCTGAAATGGCTGAGATTCATTAGCTGTGATGGCTCAAGGTACAGATACCGAAATTTGGTACTGTGACCAAAAGTATTCTAGTTTTAAAAGCTGTCAGTAAGTACTCACCAGAAATCCCTTTGGTCCCAGGCATGTCCATGAACTTTGAGCATTAAAATCTCTTGGGAACTTCCCTGCTGCGATGTGTAGTATGGTGCCTAAATGGGACGGAGACCATGGTCTCCATACTGGAAGCGTAGTTTCCAATTAGGCAATATATTGCATAGCACAGCATTTGGGTGAAGGGCATTGACGCCAGTTCACTGTCGATCTGGCTGAATTAGGACCCCATGTCAGATTTTGTCTGGAAATGCCCCCTGAATACCAGTATGCTAGAAGAAAGACTCCAGACAAGTCCAAGAGCCTGAGAAAATCTAGATGGACACAGACCTAAAGGGAATATCAGGTTGATGGTTTAATAAGAGGATCCCATATTTCCCCACCTGCATATGCTTTCTGGACCTGAAAGATTTGTGAGATCTTAGAGAAGAGAAATATAGCAGCAGGAAAAATACCTGGGGCATCCACAAGAGGGCAGACTGTGGCCGAGAGTGCTCATTTAACCACAAGTGAAGGAGAAAGTTCAAGTTGCTTTGTCATGTCCGACCCTTTGGGACCCCATGGAATAAACAGACCATGGAATTCTCCAGGGCAGAATACTGGAGTGGGTAGCCTTTTCCTTCTCCAGGGGATCTTCCCAACCCAAGTATCAAACCCAGGTCTCCTGTATTGCAGGTGAATTCTTTACCAGTTGAGCCACCAAAGGAAGCCCAAACAAGTTTGCTTTTAATAAATTAATGGATAAAGAAACTTTGGTAAATTAATATATAGTAATATTTAAATTCAAGACTGCTAGCTAATTAAAGGTCTGAAAGGCTCACAGATCCACCTCATGGCTATTAATGTCTGGAGAGGGGGGTGGTGGGGGCGGGAGAAATCCTCTGTTTGCACTGCAGACACCCAGGATTGTTGTCCAAGCACCCTCAGTTCCCCAGAACAAATTCACACTGTGGTCGGGGAGTATGCTGAAAACCTAGCTGCCAAGAATTCTGCAGGCGGGAAGCTTCTCAAGTACACAAGTTAGATAGAGGTGCAGTGAGGCAGAAGGGCCCTCTCACTGCAGGAGTCTGAATGGCTAGTTGCAGATAAAGATCTCCATTCCAAAGTTAAGGTGTGGGCTGCTGCTGCTGCTAAGTCGCTTCAGTCGTGTCCAACTCTGTGCGACCCCATAGACGGCAGCCCACCAGGCTCCCCCGTCCCTGGGATTCTCCAGGCAAGAATACTGGAGTGGGTTGCCATTTCCTTCTCCAATGCATGAAAGTGAAAAGTGAAAGTGAAGTCGTTCAGTTGTGTCCGACTCTTCACGACCCCATGGACTGCAGCCTACCAGGCTCCTCTGTCCATGGGATTTTCCAGGAAAGAGTACTTGCTAGTATACATACCTGGAACCCTACACAAAGATATTGTGGTCTCAGAAAGGACCCACAGGTCACCAGGACCAGAGCAGAATGTGTCCAGAAGTCCTTTCTGAGTGCCAGTGGCCATGGCAGTGTCATTTCAGTGGAACACCCTGTAGATTCCTCCCAATAAAATGGATGAGATGCAGTAAGGGCTCTGCATCCTGGCCCTATCAGGAGGGTGATGGTCACAAGGGTACAGAGTGCCAATAAATTACAGTGAGATGCGGGGCCATGACTGTAAGAACCTTAAATTTTGGGTGGGCTGGTGGTCAGAACCTATAGGCACAATAGCCAGCCAGTTGATTTACTGAACGGGTTCAGAGTTCCGTGGCACATGAGCTAGCGGAGGACTGGAGGAGCAGTTGGCTCACCACAGCCAAGCCTAACTCCTGACTTGAGTTCTAGCTTCTGCATAATGGGGCAGGTTGGTGCTTAAGAACATTTGGTTCCTGGGCATGTGATCAAGAGTAGGTCGGAAATAACTCCAGAGCCTTAGAGCCAGGGTGCTTTTGGTGGTCGTTGATTCTGTTGCACACTGGAGAGTGTTGTAAAAGAAGGTGGCCTACAAGGCTCAAAATCCTTAGAGAGGGCCCTGGTGAAGGACAGAGGCCAAAAGAGCTCAGCATTGCTTAGCGAGAAGTGCCCAGTGTATCTTAGTCAGGAATGAATATCTCAGTCTAATGTGTTCCATTTTTAACAGTGGACAGGCAATCAGTCTGGACTAACAAATAGTGATTCCCATATGGGCTGTGGACAGGAAGTTCAGTTCAGTCACTCATTTGTGTCCAACTCTTTGCAACCGCATGGACTGCAACATGCCATGCCTCCCTGTCCATCACCAACTCCTGGAGTTTACTCAAACTCATGTCCATTGAGTCAGTGATGCCATCCAACCATCTCATCCTCTGTCATCCCCTTCTCCCACCTTCAATCTTTCCCAGCATCAGGGTCTTTTCCAATGAGTCAGTTCTTTGCATCAGGTGTCCAAAGTATTGGAGTTGCAGCTTCAGCCTCAGTCCTTCCAATGAATACTCAAGACTGATTTCCTTTAGGATTGACTGGTTGGATCTCCTTGCAATCCAAGGGACTCTCAAGAGTCTTCTCCAACACCACAGTTCAAAAGCATCAATTCTTCCGTGCTCAGCTTTCTTTATAGTCCAAATCTCACATCCTTACACAACTACTGGAAAAACCATAGCTTTGACTAGACAGACCTTTGAAACCAAAGTAATGTCTCTGTTTTTTAATATGCTGTCTAGGTTGGTCAGAGCTTTTCTTCCAAGGAGTAAGTGTCTTTTAATTTCATGGCTGTAGTCACCATCTGCAGTGATTTTAGAGCCCAAGAAAATAGTCTCTCACCGTTTCCATTGCTTCCCCATATATTTGCAATGAAGTGATGGGACCAGATGCCATGATCTTAGTTTTCTGAGTGTTGAGTTTTAACCTAACTTTTCCACTCTCCTCTTTCACTTTCATGAAGAGGCTCTTTAGTTCTTCGCTTTCTCCCATAAGGGTAGTGTCATCTGCATATCTGAGGTTATTGATATTTCTCCCAGCAATCTTGATTCCAGCTTGTGCTTCATCCGGCCCAGCATTTCTCATGATGTACTCTGCATATAAGTTATATAAGCAATATACAATATACAGCCTTGTTGAACTTCTTTCCCGATTTGGAACCTGTCTGTTGTTCCATGTCCAATTCTGACGGTTGCTTCCTGACCTGCATACAGATTTCTCAAGAGGCAGGTCAGGTGGTCTGGTATTCCCATCACTTTAAGAATTTTCCACAGTTTGTCATGATCCAGACAGTAAAAGGCTTTGGCATAGTCAATAAAGCAGAAATAGATGTTTTTATGGGATTCTCTTGCTTTTTCCATGATCCAACAGATGCTGGTAATTGGATTTCTGCTTCCTCTGCCTTTTCTAAATCCAGCTTGAACATATGGAAGTTCACGGTTTACGTACTGTTGGAGCCTGGCTTAGAGAATTTTGAGCATTACTTTACTAGCATGTGAGATGAGTGCAATTGTGCAGTAGTTTGAGCATTCTTTGGCATTGCCTTTCTTTGGGATTGGAATGAAAACTGACCTTTTCCAGTCCTGTGGCCACTGCTGAGTTTTCCAGATTTGCTGGCGTATTGAGTGCAGCACTTTCCCAGCATCATCCTTTAGGATTTGAAATGGCTCGGGTGGAATTCCATCACCTCCCCTAACTTTGTTCGTAGTGATGCTTCCTAAGGCCCCCTTGACTTCCCGTCCAAGATGTCTGTCTCTAGGGCGTGATCTTACCATCATGATTATCTGGGTGGTGAAGATCTTTTTTGTATAGTTCTTCTGTGTATTCTTGCCACGTCTTCTAAATATCTTTTGCTTATGTTAGGTCCATACCATTTCTGTTGTTTATTGTACCCATCTTTGCATGAAATATTCCCTTGATATCTGTAATTTCTTGAAGAGCTCTCTAGTCTTTCCTGTTCTATTGTTTTCCTCTGTTTCTTTGCATTGATCACTGAGGCAGGCTTTCTTATCTCTCCTTGCTGTTCTTTGGAACTCTGCATTCAAATGGGTATATCTTTCCTTTTCTCCTTTGCTTTTTTGCATCTCTTTTTTTCACAGCTGTTTGTAAGCCCTCCTCAGACAGCCATTTTGCTTTTTTTCATTTCATTTTCATGGGGATCATCTTGATCCCTGTCTCCTGTACAGTGTCATGAACCTCCATCCACAGTTTATCAGGCACTCTATCAGATCTAATCCCTTGAATCTATTTGTCACTTCCACTGTATAATCTTAAGGGATTTGATTGAGGTCGTGCCTGAATGGTCTAGTGGTTTACCCAAGTTTCTTCAGTTTAAGTCTAAATTTGGCAATAAGGATTTCATGATCTGAGCCACAGTCAGCTCCCAGTCTTGCTTTTGCTAACTGTATGGAGTTTCTCCATCTTTGGCTGCAAAGAATATAATGAGTCTGATTTTGGTATTGACCATCTGGTGTTGTCCATGTGTAGAGTCTTCTCTTGTGTTGTTGGAAGAGGGGGTTTGCTATGACCAGTGCATTGTCTTGGCAAAAGTCTATTAGCTTTGTCCCTGCTTCATCCTGTACACCAAGGCCAAATTTGCCTGTTACTCCAGGTGTTCCTTGATGTCCTACTTTTGCATTCCAGTCCCCTATAATGAAAAGACATCTTTTCTGAGTGTTAGTTCTAGAAGGTCTTGTAGGTCTTCATAGAACTGTTCAACTCCAGCTTCTTCAGCACCACTGGTCAGGGCATAGACTTGGATTACCTTGATATTGAATGGTTTGCCTTGGAAATGAAGAAAGATCATTCTGTTGTTTTTGAGATTGCATCCAAGTACCGCATTTCAGACTCTTTGGTTGACTGTGGTGGCTAGTCCATTTCTTCTAAGGGATTCCTGCCCACAGTAGTAGATATAATGGTCATCTGAGGTAAAATCACCCATTCCAGTCCATTTTCGTTCACTGATTCCTAGAATGTCGACGATCACTGTTGCCATCACCTGTTGGACCACTTCCATTTGTCTTGATTCATGGACCTAATATTCCAGGTTCCTATGCAGTATTGATCTTGACAGCAACAGCGTTTGCTGCTATCATCAGTCACATCCACAACTAGGTGGTGTTGTTCTTTGGCTCTGTCTCTTCATTCTTTCTGGAGTTATTTCTCCACTGATCTCCAGTAACATGTTGGGCATCTACCGACCTGGGGAGTTCATCTTTCAGTGTCCTGTCTTTTTGCCTTTTCGTCCTGTTCATGGGGTTCTTAAGGCAAGAATATTGAAGTGGTTTGCCATTCCTTTCTCCAGGGGAGCACATTTTGTCAGAACTCCAGCATGACCCGACTGTCTTGGGTAGCCCTACACGGCATGGCTCGTAGTTTCATTGAGTTAGACAAGGCTGTGGACCATGTGATCAGATTGGCTAGTTTTCTGTGACTGTGATTTCCAGTCTGTCTGCCCTCTGATAGAAAAGGATAAGGGGCATAAGAAAGCTTCTTGGTGGGAGAGATTGACTGAGGGCCAAACTGGGTCTTATTCTGATGGGCAGGACCTAGCTCTGTAAATCTTTAATTCAATTTTCTGTTGATGGGTGGGACTGTGTTCCTCCTTGTTATTTACCTGGGGCCAAACTATGATGGGGCTTCCCTGGTGGCCAGAGGATAAAGCATCTGCCTGCAATGCAGGAGACCTGGGTTCAACCCCTGGTCAGGAAGATGCCCTGGAGAAGGAAATGGCAACCCACTCTAGTATTCTTGCCCGGAAAATTCCTTGGATAGAGGAGCCTGCTAGGCTATGGTCCATGAGGTCACAAAGAGTCTGATGCGACTGAGCAGCACATTTTCACTTTCTTTCCAGCTTTGGTAGAGGTAATGGTGACCTCCTTCAAAAGGTCCCATGCATGTACTGCTACACTCAGTGCCGCCAACCCTGCAGCAGGCCACCACTCACCGTGTCTCCACTGGAGACTCCTGGACGTGCCCGGACAAGTATGGGTCAGTCTCTGGTGGGGGTCAGTGCTCCTTACTCTTGGGTCCTGGTGTGCACAAGGTTCTGTCTGTGCCTTCCAAGAGTCTATTTCCCAGTCGTGTGTAAGCTCTGGCAGCTTTATGCTGAGATTAATGGCAACCTCCTCCAAGAGGGCTTATGCCATACCCAAGTCGGCTGCACCCAGAGCCCCTGCCCCTGTGGCAGTGCCCTGCTAACCTGTACCTCCACAGGAGACTCTCAAACACAGTTCTGTCTCAGTCTCTGTGGGGTCTCTGGGTCCTGGTGTGCACAGGATTTGTTTGAGCCCTCTGAGTGTCTCTGGTGGGAATGGGGTTTGATTATAGATGTGAATTCTCCCCTCCTACCATCTTGCTGGAAAGACCTCATAAAAACATTTAAGGCTGGAATGGCACTCATGAGAGTAACAAGATGGGGGTACTGGGGCCAAAGGTTACCCAGGACACCAACAAGCTGTTAGTTGGTTTCAGATAAAGCCTTATATTCCACGGGAAGAAATCTTAATTCAGTTCGTATCACCCCAGTGCACTGAGAGTCTAGTTGCCAAAAGGGGCACCTGGACAACAGTGTCACGGGGAATTGTGTCCGCAAGTACCCCACCAAGGCATCACTGAGGTGTCAGGCATGTACCACAGTAGGGTACTGTGTTGTGAGAAGTACCAATGGCTTTCTGGGTCCAAAGTGTAAAGGCCACGTGTGCTGAACTGCGGGTAGGAGCCCATGCTTTCACTAAGGGAACTGAAGATGCCATGGAACCCTATGGTGATATGGAAGTGGCAGGTTGCTGGCTGGAATGTCAGTGTGGGGCACCGTTTGCACCGCTGAACAGTGGCCCAGAGCAATTTCACTTCATCAGTTTACTTAGAGTGGTTGAGACCTCCACTTCCCCAGCCAGCAGCTAGTGTCATGACCAAGTGCTTTCTTTTCCACCATAGGCAGACCCTCTGGTCACTAGAGAACCTAAGACCCATCAGGGCACATACACACTGGGGGCTAGTGGGAATCCTGGATCACTGGCTACAGGAAATCCGGTGGCTGGAAGGTTTCCCGGGAGCACTGCATGGAAGCCTGTGTGGAGTTAAAAGGAGCTTCTTGCGGCAGTGTTCTGGTTGCCAATAAAAGGCACATATCCCTCAGCAGTAGAAAAAGGTTGTTTCCCAGTATGGCAACATGGTCTGGTAAATCATCTGCAGGGCCCCTGTGCCAGGGCAGAATGTGTCTGGAAGTGGTTCAGAGTGAGTGCCCTGGACCACATGTGTCTGGAAGAACTCCAGGAGTCCTGGATGGACAACATCATGGCACTGGTTTTAGAGCCTACGAAAGGAAGATGGTTTCACGTGTATTATATATTTAATTGAGGGGTTTTGGCCAGAAGGAGATCTGGCATTGTAGTGAGTGGTTAGATTAGTGGTTGGCACATACATGGATGGGGTGGAGAGGGTAGGAACGGTGGCCGAAATTCCTCAAGTGACTGAACCAGAAGGAATTCTGAGCAGTGGGGGAAACTTAGAGTCCAAATCTCCGGGTCCGCAGTATCCACTGTGGGTGGAAAGACCTCCCTGAAACATGAAGGGCTGAAAGGGCCTTCATGACACCAATAGGAGGGTAGAATGCTGCCAAAAGAGGTTCGGGGAGCTGGAAGTTGAGTTCCCACAAGGGCCATATTGCACAGTAAGGGTTTGGGGAAGGGCCCCTGACCCACCCTTGCATGGTAAATCCCTTAAACAATAGGATCCCCAGTGGGGAGAAGTATCTGAGCACATGGAGTCCAGACATCATATACAACACTGTGCCCGTCTCCCATGACCCATTAAAGTGGTAAGAATGCACCATTTGGGTAAGATGCCTGGAGACCTAAAGGCCTGTTGATGGCTTAGGGTGAATTGCCCAAGTTTCAGGTGACACTAGTGGGAAAGAACTCGCCCACCAGTGAAGGAGACATAAGAGACGTGGGTCCATCCCAGGCTGGGGAAGATCCCATGGAGGAGGACATGGAAAGCCACTTCACTATTCTTGCCTGGAGAATTGCATGGACAGAGGAGCTTGGCAGGCTGCAGTCCAAGGGGTCGCAAAGAGACGGATGGGACTGAGTGACTTAGCAGGCATGCACTGCCTTGATAAGGACCACCTGGTGGCCTGATGGGTCTGCAAAACCCTGACGAGCCAGCAGGTTTCTGGCAGGAAGGTTCGGGGCACCTGCCTGAGGGAGAGGTAGTGGCCCAAGAAAGTTTGTGTTATCCGAACTTGTGAGCCGACTGAAGGTGGAAGGACTGCTGCTACCTCTGCAGGATGCCATGGTTGTGACTGAAAATGCTGTCCTTTCCATAGCAGACAGACAGCCTGAGTGCCTAAGAACCCTCGATACGTCAGCATGCACACAGTCTAGGGTGGAAGGCATCCTCATCCCTAGCTGGTAGGAAGGGTTTGGAGATCGGACAGTTCCCAGCTGATCAAGCGTGATGTAATTAATAGGTGCTAATTAATGGTGTAATTAATTGGAGAAGGCAATGGCACCCCACTCCAGTACTCTTGCCTGGAAAGTCCCATGGACGGAGGAGCCTGGTAAGCTGCAGTCCATGGGGTTGCTGAGGGTTGGACACGACTTCACTTTCACTTTTCACTTTCATGCATTGGAGAAGGATATGGTAACCCACTCCAGTGTTCTTGCCTGGAGAATCCCAGAGACGGGGGAGCCTGGTGGGCTGCTGTCTATGGGGTCGCACAGAGTCGGACACTACTGAAGTGACTTAGCAGCAGCAGCAGCAGAAGCCCTATCACACAAAAATGAGGAGCCCTGTGTTCCACAGCAATGGCTACCATCTGGTTACCCTGGACCACCATTTGTGTGCAGTATGGAGTCAGAAGGGACATCAAGGGCACCATTGCCAGGGTGGAGAGAGTGTGGAAGTGCTCCTGAGCTCAGCAAGGTGGCAGGTAGGTTTCCAGTAGAGTTTTGGGATCTGAAACGGCGAGGTGGACTGAGGCAGGGAACCCTAGCTCTGTTGACGGCAGAGTAGAATTTGTGGATTTTACTGAACTAGGGTTTCTTAGACGAGGTCCCTGAGGCAGTGCCATGTGAGTGAAATGGTTACTAATAGATCCCTAAGTTCCTTTGCCAGTCAGTGTGTAGCCTAATGTTCCAAGGCCCTTGGGATACGATTCGTGGACAGGCTGGTGTCAGCTTGGGTCTTTCATGCAGTATCTGGAGGGCTGTAGGGTGATTGAAAGGTTCCCCTGACTTCCAGGATGTGGTCAGACTGGTGCCCATGAGCAGTGGCTTTTTAGCCCATAATTTTCTGGGTTCATTGTATGAAAAAATTCAGAGAAGGAAAGAAACACCAAAGTGGTACTTAGTAAGATACTGTGCACATACCAAAACATAGTTTGCAAACTGGCATCACTTAAAGCAAACCACCCACATGAGGGGCAGACGATGGCCTAGAGGGCTCGTGATTCACCAGCTTGTGAGCTCTTTGGATGCCTGAGGGGCTCTTTGGTCCTGTTTGGGAAGCAAATGCCGTAAACTAAATGCTCTCATTGCAGTCACAGGCAGTGGCATGTGGCAAAGGAATCCTCCGATCCCCAGAGTATACATAGGCTGGAGTCTAATAGGAAACCTGAAACTCCAGATGTTAGAAACCAAGAGTGAGCGGAAGGTTGCCTATGGTACAGGACAGATGGAGATGCAGTGGTGAAAAAAGCCTCCTTGCACAGCATTAGAGCACCACACAAGGCTCGTGTCTATATGAGCTCTCCTAGAACCCAGTGTGCAGAGAGGCAGGTCTCAAAAATGACCTGGCATGAAGGCTAACAGGGGCTTCCCTGGTGGCTCAGACAGTAAAGCATCTACCTGTAATGCAGCAGACCCAGGTTTGAAACCTGGGTCGGGAAGATGCCCTGGAAAAGGAAATGGCAACCCACTCCAGTATTCTTGCTTGAAAACTCCCATGGACAGAGGAGCCTGGGGGGCTACAGTCCATGGTTTCGCAAAGAGTTGAAAAGGACTGACTGAGTGACACTTTCACTTTTCCCTTTCCAGGCTAAAAGAGTCTGGACGTGCTCCTGGGATTCCAGCACCCTGGACAGCACATTCTGGATGAGCCCTTAGGGACATACATTCAGATGGACACATTGTCTAAGGGCTATATGTTCTACATTCCACAAGAAGAGTGATGGAGAGAAGGGTAAAAAATTGCACAATATGCAGGCCAACTAGTAGATCTGAGGAGACCTGGAATTCTGGGTTCTAGGGTAGATGGTGATCCCAATGTGCTGTGTATAATAACTTCTGCAAAGGCACTTGACAAAGGGATTCTAGGTTGCAATTCAAATGGTATAGCTGAGGACTGTAAGGGCCATAGTTTCCCATGCCTTTCCATAACCAGAAAGATTTTTGGTTTTGTATCACTATCAGGCTGGGGGCAAGAAACTTTGGTTCCTAAGGCAAGCAGAATAACTCCAGGCCAGAAGGAACCTGGGGGCATAGCAAGGGGATACGCTGGTTATCAGAAAATTCATCAGTGCACCCACATTGTGGGGAAGTGTGATGGCTGAAGCGGCTCAGGGTTTTTAACTGCAAATGCCCAGTTTATTCCAGAGTGAAGCCTGTATTAAAACTGAAAATGCTGTGGTTTCAACAGCTGTTTGGAAAACTGGTGGCTGGAAATCTCCCAGGTGCCTAGCACACCAACAGACTTTGATTAGAAATTTAGAGCCAGAAGGGCATTCACGTTATTAACAGGGCATTCACGTTATTAACATGTGTGGTGCAAGGTGCCCAAATGGGACCACAGGAACTGGCATACTGCAAAGCATGGTGCACAGTAGGGCCACATATTCCACAGCCCAGATTTCTTCTTAGCCAAGGAGATCCTAGGTTTTCAGAAGTATAGTTCGAAATTGAGCCCCCAAAGCACCATGCCCGGGCAGATGATGTCCTGAACTGCCTGCCATGGCACTAGTCAGGGACAAGCTCACATCCAGAAGAGTCCCAGGGCCTAGGAAATCATGATGGACTCAAACCAAATGTCTCCTCCTGCTGAAAGAGTAACAGGAGGCGCCTACCACACAAGTGTGATTGGGAGCCTGAAATATCTCCAAAACCTTAGTGAATGGACATGTTGTTTTCACCCTAAGGGGTGAGAAATGGAGTGCGAGAGGATGCATCATCCTGGGCTGGAAGAGCTGATGATAGCTCATAGTAACTGAAGCCTGTACTGTGAACAGAGGTGCTTCATTTGAAACACCAGGCCCGCAGTTGCTCTGTAGGATGTTAGTGGTATGAGGGGAAGTGCTCTCCTTCTGCCGTCCGGTAGCAGTCTGGTCCCTTAAGAGTGCAACACAGTTCCCAGCACTCCAGGCTGCACACAGGCTAGGAGCTGGCGGGAAACCCGGAACCCAGGCTGGCGGCAAGTCTGGAGGCCGGAATGGTCCCTGGTGCACTGTGCAGATTAAGGCAGGATGTGAACGGGGCAGTCTTGTAGCAGGGCCTAGATAAGTGGTTGCTTACAGGGTTGTGTGTTCCACAGGACTAGGCAGCCTGTGGACCTTGTAGAACACAGTGCACACACAGCCTGGTCTCTGAGAGCATCCCCGGGACACAGCACCAGGGCAGGGCCACCAGAAGTGCTCCACATGCAACTGTCCAGAAAACTCCTTGTTCCTGGATATCGGGATGGAAAACCATGCCCGATGGGCTCTGGGTGCCACAGCCAAGTGTAGGGTGATTGTGCAAAGGTGATGTGCAAACTCTGTAGCTGAGCTAGGTCTGATCAGTGGCTAGATGGGTTCTTCTTTCTGAATCATGCAGGAAGCCTTGTGGCCAAAATACCTTCAGTTCCTAAGCATGCTAGAAAACCCCATTCAAGAAAGAACCTGAGAACCCTAACAAGGAGCCATATCTGTTGTGAAAGTTTCATTATGGCTGCAACGTGTGCTTGGGTAGAGGGCAGGGGAAAGGTGGCTGAAATGCTTTCAACACCAGAACCTAAATCACCCACTTTACCTCAGCATGTGTCACGTACTGTGAGTGAAAGTGCTCCCATTTCAACACTAGACAGCTAAACAGATGGCTAGAAAGCACCAGGCCCCAAGCACACTGGTGCATCTTAGGAACTACCCCAAAATTCCATGGTGAAGAAGGCCCTTCTGACACTTACGTGACAGAGCGTGGGTTCCAAAATGGGTGTTAAGTAACAGCATTTTACAAGTATGTGGCTTTATATTCCATAGCACAGGCTCTGTCCAGGGCCCGTGGGAGCCCTGGATGCAGGCAGTGTCTCACTTAAAGGGCCGTCTGTGCAGCAGATGTCTTCTAGGAGTAATGCCTGTGGTGTCACTAAGGGGCATGGAAATGGCCCAGATATGAGAGGTTGACATACCCCAAAAGTTAAAGGCCTGTTCTGCTAAGAGCCCAGGTGGAAGATCCTGCGGTTCTGTCGTGTGAGAATAGTGTAGGAGCGTTAATTATCATCGGAACCTTGCTAAGCAGTCAGGTTGTTGGCAGGAAGGTTTTCCTGGGCACCAGCATGAGGGATAGCTAGTGAATGAGAGAACTCCAGATACCCTAGCTAGCAAGCTCTCAGTTCGTGTGCGATGATAGTCCTGTGACCCTAGAGGTTCTCCACCTAAGGTGGGGACACAGGGTGCCAAGTAACCTGGGTTGTCACAAACATGGAAATGTGCACCCAGAAGGAAACCTGGAACCCTAGCTAGCCAAAAGTCCAGTGACAAGAAATTTCCCAGGCACTTCCATATCAAGATGCACTGGAGAAAAGAGGTCCCTTGCCCCAGATCTCTGGGTGTATGATTACCCTTAGGGCAGTGTGTGCCTTATATCTGGGGTAGGACAGTGCTTGTGTGTGTTCTCCGGGAGCTCAGTGCTCGAGTACTTGACTTCAGAAAGAACCCACAAGGAACAAGCACCAGGGCAGAACATGTCCGGAAGTGCTCCCTCGGTGAGAGGGCCCTGGACCCAAGGTGAGCAGAAGAGCCTTAGGGACCTAGAGTTCAGGCTGTGAGTTTCATGGCCCCCAGGAAGGTGATGATGTGAAGTCTATCTGATCCTCCAGCTGATGGACGGGCTGGTGCCATAAGGACAGGTGGAACTTTAGATTCAGGGAACAGATATTGCTGGGAAGGTGCCCACGGACACAATGAGTATGGAATTCCATGTTTGAAATGGTTCTAGTTTCTGTTTCAAGTGGGATAGTTGAGGACCATCCCCAAGGCCAGGCCAGGCGGATGACTGCAAAGGCTGTGATCTCAGTATCACAATGTCAGTGTAGTTACATGATCATTTTAGGTCTACAGGGAAGCAAAACAATTCTGGACACTAAGGAACACCAGACCCTAAGGAGGAAACACATTGAGAACTTGATATTTCATTGGTTCTCCCATGCTGGTTGTAAGTTCTGTGTGTGAAAGGGCTGAGATACTTTAGTTGTGAGGGCTCAGGGTTAGATGCTCAAGTCTTGTACTGTGACCAAAATACCTCTAGTTTTAAAAGCCACCAGTAAAGTAATCAGCAGAAATCCTGCTGGTCCGTAGCATGTCGGTGAACTCTGAGCAGTAAGACCTCCTGGACAATTCCCCAATGGGATGTGGAGTAAGGTACCTAATTGTGACCAAGACCACCAGGGTACAGGAAGGGTGGTTTTCAATTAGGCTAATATGCCATAGCACAGGATTGTGTACAGCCCACCTCATGACAGTTCACTGGCAATCTGGGTAAGTCAGGAGCCAAGGGCAGCATTTCCATGGCAGATGGTGACTGGAAATACCCCCTGGGACTCCAGCGTGCTAGCAGGCAAGAATCCAGCAGAGTCCCAGAGCCTGAGAAAATCTAGATGGACACAGACCTAAAGGGATTATTTTGATGACTTAAAAAGAGGAGCCCAGATTTCCTGCCTGAGTATGCTTTGTGGACCTGAATGATAGCTGGAATCTTGTATACATGGTAAGTGGATTCAGTCCTCTCCATCTCTTTGTGACCTCATGGACTGTAGCCTGTCAGAATCCTCAGTCCCTGAGATTTTCCAGTCTTGGATACTGGAGTGGGTTGCCATTTCCTTCTCCAGGGGATCTTGCCCACCCAGGGATTGGGCCCATGGGTCTTAGGTCTCCCGCACTAGCCAGTGTGTTCTTGACCAGTAGCGCCACCTGCAGGAACCTTGGAGAGAGGGATATTTAGTGGCAGGAAAAATTCGTGGGCCTTACACTAGACAGTCGACTGTGGCAGTGAGCACTTGTTTCATCTCAAGACTGCGAGCTAATATGAGGCCTGTCAGGCTAACAGTTCCATCTGGAGAGTATTGGTGCCCTGAGGGAGACATACTCTGTTTTCACTGCAGTCAGGCAGGCTGGTTTTCCAACCACCGTCGATTCCCCAGAATAAATTCATACTGGGGGCTGGACGGTAGCCGTGAACCCTAGCTGCCAAGAAGTATACACATGAAAATCGCCAGGTACACCAGTTACTCGGAGGTGCAGTGATTCAGAAGGGCCCCTCCCTACATGAATCTGAACGGCTGGTTGCCCAACAAGAGCACCGTTGCAAAGAAACCTGTGTGCTAGTGTACATACAGGCTCGCCTGGAACCCTACGAGAAGATCCGTGGTCTCAGAAAGGACCAGCAGGTCACCATCATCAGAGCGGAATGTGTCCAGAAGTCCTGAGGACTAGTGGCCGGGCAGCGTCATTGCAGTGCAACACCCTGTGGGTTCCTCCCAATCAAAAGCATGAGATGCACTACGGGCTCTGAGTCCTGGCCCTATCGGGAGGGTGATGGTCACAAGGGTAGAGTGCCACTAAATAACAGTGAGACTCGGGTCCATAAGAGTGTAGGAACCTTAGGTGCTGGGTGGGCTGGTGATCGGAACCTCTCCAGAGACACTAGCGAGCAAGCCCGTGACTAAAAGGGTTCAAAATTCCAGGCAAACACGCTGGCGGAGACTGGAGGAGCAACTGGCTAACCATAGACAAGCCTAACTCCTGACCTGAAGCGTCTAATTTCTGCATGATATGGCAGATTGGAGATAATAACGTTTGGCTCCTGGGCACGTGATTGGCAGGAAGCCAGAGAACATCCTGGAACCTTAGAGCTAGGGTACTGTTGGTGGTCGGTGAGTCTGCTGGGTTGGAGCTCGAGGTGAAAGAAGGTAGCCTACAAGACTCAAATTTATCGTTTGAAAGGGTCTCGGGGAAGTATGGTGGCCGATAGGGCTCAAAATTCCTAAGTGCATAGATACATTATATCTCTGTCAGATAGCTATATCTGAATCAAATATGTTCCAGTTTCAGCGGTAGGCTGCTCGTCAGATTTGCCTGACAACTCGCGCTTCCCATATAGGCTGTGGAAAGGAAATACTTCACGTAAACGTTTGACGTTGGAGTGACCTCACAAGCCTAATAGGATGGAGTACTGGGGCCAAAGCGCCCCCAGATACCCACAAGCTGTTAGAATGATTTCCAGTAAGGCCTTATCTTTCACAGCAAGAATTTTTAATTCAGTTTGTAGGAACCCAGTGCACTGACAGTCTAGTTGCCAAAAGGGTCACCCAGACAGTAAAGTGAGGGGGAATGGTGTCCGGAAGTACCCTACCAAATCATCATTTCAGTGTCAGGCATGTACAAAAGTATGGTACTGTGCTGTGAAAAGGAGCGATGGATCGCTGGGCTCAAGGCCCAGAGGCCGCCCCCTGCTTAATGCTGGTAGGAGGAACCATGCTTCCACTGAGGGGTATGAAGAATCCATGGAACCCTATGGAAGAGGCAGGTTGCTGGCCGGAATGGAAGTGTGGTGCACCATCTGGACTGCTCGACGGTGGCCCCGAGGGATCGCGCTTCATCAGTTTGCTTAGAGTGATTGAGGCCAACCCCTTCCCAGCCTGTGGCTAGTGCCATGATCGTGTGCTGTCTTTTCTACAACAAGCGAGCATTCTTGTTACTAAAGGACCTTAATACTCGCTAGCACACATACTGATTGGGGCCAGTGGAAATTCTGTTTCAATTTCTTACAGAAAGTCTGGTGGCTGGTAAGTGTTCCGGGAGCAGTGCCAGGTAACCAGTTCATTGTTAAAAGGAGTCCCTTGCAATCATGTTCTCAATAAGTGGTTGTCAATAAAGCCTCATGTTCCTCAGCGATAGAGCAAGCCGTTTCCCATAAGGGCTCTCCTGGAACCCATACCGGGCTAACAGTGTGTTTTCAAGGATGATGAGGGTAACAGTGCCAGGACAGAAGGTGTCTGGAATTGGTTCAGAGTGCCCGTGCCCTGCCTTGCATGTCTCTAGGAGAACTCCTGGAGTGCTAGATGCACAAAACCACTTGGTTCTGCAGCCTATGAGAAGGGAGATGATCCCAGGGGTATATGCTTTCTTTTTGACTTTGGGCCAGAAGGAGTGCTGGAATTGTAGGGAGGGGTTAAATTAGTTATTGGCAGGTACTTGGATGGGGAGGAGTGGGTAGAGATGGTGGCTGAAATAGCTCAAGTGATTGAAACAAAAGGAATTCTGTGCAATGCAGCTGATGTAGAATCTGTATCTCAGACTCCACAGCATCAACTGTGGACAGAAAGAGCTCCCTGAACACCTCAGGGTTAAAGGTCCTTCCTGAGTCCAATACTACGGTAGAATGCTGCCAAAACGGGTCCAGGGAACTGGCAGTTTAGTTCCCACAGGGGCCATATTGCACAGCAAGTTTCTGGTAAAGACCCTGGCTCAACCAAAGTGGTAGTCTTGTTTGCCCAAGCAGCCCACAGTGCAGAAGCGGCCTGGCAGATGGTGTACAGAAGTCCCTGCCCAGCCCTGTGCCCCTCATGACCTGGCATTCCGATTGAGTCCAGCAGTATTCTGAGGTTCAGCACCCTGGACAGTACATTCTGGAAGAGCCCTGAGGATCAAGATGGACCGAATGTCCACCTTCTGTAGGGTCCACATCCAACACAAGAGTTCAGAATTGCATGGGTACATGGTGTCCAGAAGTCCCTGCCCAGCCCTGTTCCTCTCGTGACCTGGCATTCCTGTTGAGTCCAGTAGAGTTCTGAGGTTCAGGACCCTGGACAGCACTTTCTGGAAGATCGCTTAGAGCCCTGAGGATCAAGATGGACCGAAAGTCCAGGGACTGTAGGGTCCACATCCGACACAAGAGTTCAGAACTTCACGGGTACATGGGGTCCAGAAGTCCCTTCCCATTCTTGTTCCCCTAATGCCCTGCTTCCAGACTAACAGAGTCTGGAACTGTTTCGTTTCAGCCCCCTGGAGAGCACATTCTGGAAGAACCCTTAGGGACCTAGCAATCAAGTTGGACAGAATACCCAAGGGCTACAAAATCTACATCCTACTAGAAGAGAGATGGTCAGAAGGTACACAGTTGCCCAGTTTGCAGAACACGTTGTAGATCTTAGGACTCCTGGAATTCTAAGTTCCAGGTGGATGGTTATACTATTGTGCTGTGTATACTAACTTTTCAAAGCTCTTGACAGAAGAAAGGATTTTCAGTAGCATTTCAAATGGCATACCCGAGGCCTATAAGGGTCATAGTTTGCCCTGCCTCTCCGGTATCCAGGTTTCTACTTTCTGTATCACATTCTCAGGCATGTGCATGGGGCTTTTGGTTCCCAGGTAAGCAGGATAAATCCAGGTCAGAAGGATCCTGGGAATATAGGAAAGGAATACTTTGGTGATCAGAAAATCCATCAGTGCACCCATGTTGAAGGCAAATGTGGTGGCTTAAAGTGCTCAGCTCTCTTAACTCAAAGTGCCCAGTTTATTCCATTGTGACCCTCTATTATGAGGAAAATGTTCTGTTTTCAAAAGCGTTTTGGAAAGCTGGTGTCTGGAAATCACCCATGTGTCCAGCACACTAACAGACTTTGATTAGAAATTTAGAGCCAGAAGGGCTTTCATGTTATTAACATGTGTGGTGGTAGGTGCCTAAATGGGACCATGTGCTCAGGCATACTGGAAGGTATGGTTCACAGTAGGGCCAGATATTATATAGCATAGACTTGATCTTGGCCAACGAAACTCTAGGTTTTCAGAAATATAGTTGGAACAAAGCCACCAGGGCAGTGTGCCTGGAGATGATGTACTGAGCTGCCTCCCATGGCACCAGTTCAGGTGCAGCCTCACATCCAGAAGAGTCCCAGGGCCTGAGAAATCAAGATGAACTCAGACAAAAGTGTCTCCTCCTGCTGACAGACTGATAGGAGGAGACTGAGTTCCACTGCCAAAGTATGAGTGCTTGAGTGAGTGACTGAGTGAGTGAAAGTAGCTCAGTCATGTCCGACTCTTTGAGACCCCATGCTTTATACAGTCCATGGATTTCTCCAGGTCAGAATACTGGAGTGGGTAGCGTTTTCCTTCTCCAGGGGATCTTCCCAACCCAGGGATCAAACACATGTCTCTTGCATTGCAGGTGTATTTTTAATCAACTGAGGTATCAGGCAAGCCCTATAGAAGTGTGATTAGGAGCCTAAAAAATCCTCAGAACCTTAAAAACAAAGTGGATATGTGGTTCGGATGATGATCCTTGAGGGTCCCAAGGGAGGACAAATGGTGGCTTACAGGGTTCATGATTCCTGGGCTGGACTCGCCCATGACATCTCTAATGAGGCCTATACTGAAAACAGGTGCTCTGGTTCAAACACCAGGCCAACAGTTGCCCTGGGAGACAGTAGTGTTTTGAGGGGAAGTACTATCCTTATGCCACCCATGAGCAGGCTGGTCACCCAAAAGGGCAACACACTTCTCAGTTCTCCAGGCTTCACAAAGGTGGGTGCTGGCAGGAATCCTGGAACCTAGATGGCAGCAAGTCTGGTGGCATGGAAGGCCTCTTGGTGCATGATGCAGATGAAGGCACGATGTGAAAGGGACTGTCTTGTACCATGGCTCTAGACAAGTGGTTTCTTACAGGGTTCTGTATTCCACAGCACCTGGCAGCCTGTGGTCCTTGAGAATCCAGTACACAGGCACCCTGGTCTTTGAGAGTATCCCCAGGACACCACTTCAGGGCAGGGTCACCAGAAGTGCTCCAAGTGCAAGTATCCAGATAGAAAACCATGCCAGATGGGCTCTGGCTGCTACAGCCTACCTTAAGGGCATTTGTAGGAAGGGCATGTGCAAATGGTATAGGTGAGTACTGCAACCGTGAAAATGTCCCTAGAGCTAGGCCTGACCAGTGGCTGGAGGAGTTCTCATTTGTACATCATGTGGGGAGCCTGGTGGCCAGAGTATCTTCAATTCCTAGGCATGCTAGAAGGCCGCATGCAAGAAAGAACCCAAAAACCTTAGCAAGAACACACGTCAGTGGTTGGAAGTTTCATTAGGGCTTCCATGTGGAGCTGGGTAGAGGGGGAGGGAAAAGGTGGCTGAAATGGTTCCAACACCAGACTCGAAAGTACCCACTTGACCTCAGCCCGTGTCATGTACTGTGACTCAACGTGCTCCCATTTCAGCAGTAGACAGCCAAACTAATGGCTGGATGAGCTCCCAGCCCCAAGCAAACTGGTGCATCCTCAGTGGGAACTACTCCAAAAATCCATTTGAGGAAGACCCACCTGATGCTCATGTGATACAGTGTGGGAGCCAACATGTGTCTATAGTAGCAGCATTTTACAAGTATGGTTCCACTAGGGCTGTATATTCCACAGCACAGGCTCTGTCCAGCACCAGTGTGAGCTCTGGATGAACGTACTGTCCCCACTTAAAGGTCCAACTGTGCAGCAGATGTCTTCCAGGAGTAATGCCTGTGTTACCAGCTAGGGGCATATAGATGTCCCAGGCATGAAAGGGTGACATACTCCAAAAGTGAAAAGTCCTGTTCTGCTCTGAGCCAGTTGGTTTGTCCCGGGTTTCCATCATATGACAAGAGTGTAGCGGCCATAATTACCATCAGAACTTTGCAAAGCAGTGAATTGTTGGCAGGAAAGTTCTCTGGGGCACCAACACGAGGGACAGCTAGTGAGCAAGAGAAGTAAATTTGCTGGCTAATAAGCTCTCGGGTTCCTCTGGGATGATACTCTTGTGATCCCAAAGTCTCTCCATCTAAGGTGGGCAGACAGGTCTTCAAGAAGCCTAGGTTCCCGTGAACATGAAAAATGTAGGGGCCGGCCGGAACCTGGAACCCTAGCTAGCAAATTGTCCCATGGCCAGAAATTCCCCAGGCACTTCCAGATCAAGATGCAGTGGGAAAAGAGATCCCTTGCACCAGATCTCTGGGTGGATGGTTAGCCTTAGGGCAGGGTGTGTGCCAAAACTCCAGCCTAGGATAGTGCCTGTATGTGTTCTCCTAGAGCTCGGTGCACAAGTAATTTGGCTTCATAAAGAAAAGTACATGCCTGGAAGTGCTCCCTGTGTGCGAGGGCCCTGGACCCAAGGTAGGCAGAAGAGCCTTGGGAACCTAGATTTCAGGCTGTGAGTTTCACAGCCACTAAGAAGGTGATGATGTGAAGTGTATCTAATCATCCAACTAATGGATGGGCTAGGGCCATTAGAACACATGGAACTCCAGATGCAGTGACCAGACAGTGCTAGGAAGGTGCCCAGGGACAGAATGGGTGTGGAATTCCATGTATGGAAGGGTTCTAGGTTCTGCCTCAAGTGCCATAGCTGAGGACCATTCCCAAGGCCAGGCTAGGCAAGTGGCTGCAAAGGCCCTGACCTCTGAATCACAATGTCAGTCTAGTGGCCTAATCACTTTAGGTCTACAGGGACACCAAACAATTCTGGACACTAAGGGAGGAAATACGTTGTTGACTTGAATGTTCATTGGTTCATCCATGCTGTTGGGAAGTACAGTGTCTGAAAGGGCTGAGATTCATTAGCTGTGAGGGCTCAGCGCACATATGCCAAAATTTGGTACTGTGGCCCAACACTAGTTTTAAATGCCACCAGTAAGTACTCGCCAGAAGTCCCCTTGGTCCCAGGCATGTCCATGAACTTTGAGCAGTAGGATCTCCAGGAAACTTCCCTGATAGGATGTGGAATATGTGCCTAAATGGCATGGAGACCATGGTCTCCATACTAGAAGCATGGTTTCCAATTAGGATATATTCCATAGCACAGCATTTGGGTGAAGCCCACTCGATGCCAGTTCACTATCAATCTGGCTAAATTAGGACCCTAAGGGCAGCACTTCTATGGCAGATTGTGTCTGGAAATGCCCCCTGGGACACCAGTGTGCTATCAGAGAGAATCCAGAAAAGGCCAAGGGCCTGAGAAGATCTAGATGGACACAGACCTAAAAGGAACATCAGGTTGATGGTTTAATTAGAGGATCCCATATTTCCCCACCTGCATATGCTTTCTGGACCCAAAAGATTGCTGAAATCTTGAAGAGAAATTTAGCAGCAGGAAAAATACCTGGGGCATCCACGAGAGGGCAGACTGTGGCCGAGAGCACTTCTTTAATGTCAGGTGAAGGAGAAAGTTGAAGTCGCTCTGTCCTGTCTAACCGTTTGCGACCCCATGGAGCATACAGTCCATGGAATTCTCCAGGACAGAATACTGGAGTGGGTAGCCGTTCCCTTCTCCAGGGGAATCTTCCCAACCCAGAGATCGAACCCAGGTCTCCCGTATTGCAGGCAAATTCTTTACCAGTTGAACCACCAAGGGAAGCCCAAACTTGTTGGACTTTAATAAATTAATGTATAAGCAAACTTTGGTAAATTAATATATAGTAACATTTAATCTCAAGACTGCTAGCTAATTAAAGGTCTGAAAGGCTCACAGATCCACTTCATGGGTCTTAGTTGCCTTGTGGGGAAAATTCTCTGTTTGTACTGCATACGGCCTGACTCGTTGTCCAAGCACCCTTGGTCCAAACAGAACAAATTCACATTGAGGGCTGTGGAATATCCTGAAACCCTAGCTATCAAGAAGTCTACAGGCGGGAAGCTTTCCAGGTATACAAGTTAGATGAAGGTGCAGTGATGCAGAAGGGCCCTCTCGCTGCATGAGTCTGAATAGCTGGTTGCCAATAAGGATCTCGGTTCTAAAGCTAACATGCGGGCCAGTGTACATAAAGGCTCTCCCGGAACTCTACACAGTTATTGTGGTCCCAGAAAGGACCTACAGGTCACCAGGGCCAAAGAAGTCCGAGTTCCAACCAGCATCACTGCAGAGGAACACCCTGTAGATTCCTCCCAATCAAAATGGATGGGACACACTAAGGACTCTGTGTCCTGGCCCTGTCGGGAGGGTGATGGTCACAAGGCTACAGAGTGCCGCTAAGTAACAGTGAGATGTGGGACCATGAGTGTAGGAACCTTAAGTGCCAGATGGGCTGGTGGTCGGAACCTCTCCAGAGACATATCAAGCCAGCCGGTGACTGAAAGGGTTCAGAGTTCCGCGGCACATGAGCTATCGGAGGACTGGAGGAGCAATTGGCTCACTACAGCCGAGCCTAACTCCTGACTTGAGTTCTAGCTTCTGCATGATGGGGCAGGTTGGTGGCTTAAGAAAAGTTGATTCCTGGGCATGTGATCAGTAGGCCGGAAATAGTTCCGGAACCTTAGAGCCAGGGTACTGTCAGTGTTCAGTGATTCTGCTGGGCACTGGAACATGATGTGAAGGAAGGTGGCTTACAAGCCTCAAAATACTTAGGTGAAAGGGCCCTGGTGAAGGACGGAGGCCAAAAGAGCTCAAAATTGCTTAGCAAGAAGTGCACAGTGTATCTTGGTCAGAGATGTATATCTCAATGTAATGTGTTCCATTTCTAACAGTAGTCACACGACCAAACTGGATCCACAACTCATGATTCCCGTATGGGCTGTGGGCAGGAAAGACCTCATGAAAACATTTAAGGTGGGAATGGCACTCATAGGGTAACAGGATGGGGGCACTGGGGCCAAAGGGTACCCAGGGTACCAACAGGCTGTTACTTGGTTTCAGGTAAGGCCTTATATTCCACAGTAAGTAATCTTAATTCCGTTTGTAGGACCCCAGTGTGCTGAAAGTCTAGTTACCAAAAGGGTCACTCGAACAACATTTCAGGGGGGATGGTGTCTGGAAGTACCCCAGCAAGGCATCCTTTAGGTGTCATGCATGTCCACAGTAGGGTACCATGTTGTGAGAAGGAGCGATGGCTTGCTGGGCCAGCAGCATAGGGTTATCTGGGTGGATGGTTAGCCTTAGAGCAGTGTGTGCCAAAGCTCTGGCCCAGGATAGTGCTCATGTGTGTTCTCCTAGAGCTCAGTGCAGAAGTAGTTTGGCTTCAGAAAGAATCTACAGGGCACATTCCCCAGACCAGTACATGATTGGAAGTGCTCCCTGGGCAAGAGGGCCCTGGACCAAAGATGGGCAGAAGAGTCTTAGGAACCTAGGGTCCAGGCTGTGAGTTTGAGAGCCACAAAGAATGTGATGTGGTCCTCCAGCTGATGGATGGGCTACAGCCATGAGGACATGTGGCACTCTAGATGCAAGGACCAGATGGTGCTAGGAAGGTGCCCAGGGACACAATGGGAGTGAAATTCCATGCTTCAAAGGGTTCTAGATACTGGATTCTGTTTCAAGTGGGATAGCTGACGACCCTCCCCAAGGGCAGGCCTGGCTAGTGGCTGCAAAGGCCCTGATCTCTGCATCACAATGTCAGTATAGTGACCTAATCATTTCAGGTAATTCTGGACTGTAAGGAACACCAGACCCTAAGGTTGGAAACACGTTGTTGTCTTGGAAGCTCCTTGATTCATACATGTTTTGGGGAAGTACAGTGTCTGAAAGAGTTGAGATTCTTTAGCTGTGAGGGAGCTGGCAGTTTAGTTACCATGAGGGCCATATTGCACAACAAGAGTTTTGGTAAAGACCCTGGCACAACCGTTGGTGGTAAATCTCTTTGCCAAAGGGGCCCTCAGTGCAGAAGTGGTCAGGCACGTGGTGTCCAGAGGCCCTCCCCAGCCACGTGCCCCTCTTGACCCAGAACCCAGGCTAAGTCCAGAAGTGTTCCTGTCTTCAGCACCATGGACAGCACATTCTGGAGGAGACCTAAGGATCAAGATGGACAGGCTGTCCAAGGGCTGTAGGTTCTGCATATTACACAAGAGTGATGGTCAGAAGGTTACACGGTTGCCCAGCTTCCAGGCCAAGTATTAGATCTTAGGACACCTGGAATTCTGAAGTCTAGGCTGGATGGTGATCCCAATGTGCTATGTATACTAGCTTTTTCAAAGACTCTTGTCAGAAAGGATCTAGGTAACATTTCATATGGGATAGCTGAGCATTATAAGGACGATAGTTTCCCATGCCTCTCCAGTATCCAGAATGTTTTTAGTATCTATATCACATTATCAGGCTTAAGTAAAGAAGTTTTGGTTTCCAGGCAAGCAGGATAAATCCAGGTCAGAAGGAACCTGGGAAACATAGCAAAGGGGTATGATGGTGATCAAAGAAATCCATCAGTGGACCCATGGGGGGTAAGTGTGATGGCTAAAAGGGCTGAGGTTTCTTAACTGCAAGAGCCAGTGTATTCCACTGTGAGGCCTATATTGTGAGTGAAAAGGCTCTGGTTTAAATAGCCTTTTGAAAAAATAGCAGCTGGATATCACTCAGATGCCCAGCACACCAGCAGACTTTGATTAGATTTAGGGCCAGAAGGCTTGCATGATATTAACACGGGTGGTGTAAGGTGCCTCAATGGGACCACGGGCACAGGCATACTAGAAAGTATGGTTCACAGTAGGGTCAGGTATTCCATAGCACAGATTTAGTCTTGGCCAACAAGACCCGTGGTTTTTGGATGTACAGTTGCAAACAGGCCTCCAGGACAGTGTGCCCGGACAGATAGTGTCCTGAACCTCCTCCCATGGTACTGGTACAGGGGCAAGAACACATCTAGAAGAATCTCAGGGCCTGAGAAATCAAGAAGGACTCAAAATGTCACCTCCTGCTGACAGACTAATAGGAGGAGCCTGGGTTCTTCCACACATGTGTGATTAGAAGCCTGAACGATCCCGGGAACCTTTGTGAATGGACTTGTTCATGGCAGAAAGATTCTTCAGGGTTTTCAAGTGGGGACAAATGGTGGCCTAGGGGGTTCATGATTCCTAGGCTGGGAGCACCCATGATATCTCAGTCAGACATGTAATGTGAACAGAGGTGGTCTGATTCAAACACCAGGCCCACAGTTGCTCTGTGGATGATACTGCTATGAGGGAAAGTGCTCTCCTTTTCCCACCGGCAAGCAGGCTGGTTGTCCAGGAGAGTAACATACTTCTCAGTTCTCCAGGCTGCACACAGGGTGAGAGTTGGCAAGAATCCTAGAACCCTTGATGGCTGCAAGTCTTGCACCTGGAACGATCCTGAGTGTACTGTGCTAATGAAGGCAGGACATGAAAGGGGCAGTCTTGTACCAGGGCCCTAGATGAGTGGTTGATTACAGGGCTCCGTGTTCCACAGCACCAGGCAGCCTGTGGTCCTTGTAGAACACCACGCACAGATAGCAAAGTCTCTGAGAGTATCAACAGGACACAGCTCCAGGGTAGGGTCACCGAAAGTACTCCAAGTGCAAGTGTCCAGAACGTCTCCTTGCTCCTGAATAGAAAACCACTCCTGATGGGCTATGGGTGCCACAGCCAAGTAGAAGGTGATTATAGAAAGGTGATGTGCAAACGGTGTAGCTGAGCCAGGCTACACCTGGATGAGTTCTTTCTGCATCATGCAGGAAGCCTGGTGGCCAAAGTACATTCAGTCCCTCAGCATGCTAGAAGTCCCCATCCAAGAGAGAACCCAAGAACTCTAGCAGGGAGCCACATCTGTGGTCGGAATTTTCATTACAGCTCCCATGTGGGCTTGGGTAGAGGGGAAGGGGAAAGGTCACTGAAATGGTTTCAACAACAGAACTTAAATTACCCACTTTACCTCAGTGTGTGTCACGTACTGTGACTGAAAGTGCTCCCATTTCAACTCTAGACAGCTAAACCGATGTCTGGAAAGCCCCAGGCCCCAAGCACACTTTCCTATCGTAGATAGGAACTACCCCAAAACTCCATGGTGAAGAAGCCCCTCCTGACACTCATGTGGCAGACTGTGGGTGCTCAAATGGGTGTGGAGTAGCAGCATTTTACAAGAATGTTTCCCACTAGGGTTGTATATAACAAATATGGCTCTGACTACGACCAATGGGAGCCCTGGATGCAGGTACTGTCTCCACTTAAGGACCCTCTGTGCAGCAGTGTCTTCCAGGGGTAATGCCTGGAAGAGGGGTATCAGTGAGGGGCATGGAAATGGCCCAGGCATGAGAAGGTGACATACCCAAGAGTGAAAAGCCTTGTTCTTCTCTTAGCCCAGTTGGAGAGACCTGGGTTTCCATCATGTGAAATAGTGTAGGAGCCTTAATTATCAGAAACTTACTAAGTAATCAAGTTGTTGGCAGGAAGGTTCTCCTGGGCATCAGCACAGCAGACAGCTAGTGGCCAAGAGAACTCCAGATTCCCCAGCTAGCAAGCTCTTGGTTCCTCTGGGCTGATAGTGCTGTGACCCCAAAGGTTCTGCACCTAAGAGGAGCATACTGGTAACCAATAAGCCTGGGTTCTCATGAATATGCAGAAATTAGGGGCTAGCAGGAAACCTGGAGCTCTAGCTAGCAAAAAGTCCGATGGCCAGAAGTTCCCGCAGGCACTTCCAGATCAAGATGAAGTGGGGAAAAGAGGTCCCTTGCATCAGATCTCTGGGTGGATGGTTAGCTTAGGGTAGTGTGTACCACAGTTCGGGGCAGGACAGTGCTTGTGTGTGTTCTCCTGGAGCTCAATGCTCAAGTGGTTTGGCGGCAGAAAGAATCTACAGGGAACATGCCAGAGCATAGTACATGTCCAGCAGTTCTCCCTCGGTGAGAGGGCCCTGTACTAAAGGTTGGCGGAAGAGCCTTAGGAACCTAGAGTTCAGGCTGTGAGTTTCACGGCCACTAAGAAAGTGATGATTGCAATGTATCTGATCCTCCAGCTGATGCATGGACTAGTGCCATAAGGACAAGGTGGAACTCTAGGTGCAGGGACAAGATGGTGCTAGGAAGGTGCCCAGGGACACAATGGGTGTGGAATTCCATGTCTGAAAGGGTTCTAGGTTCTGTTTCAAGTGGGAAAGCTGAGGGCCATCCCAAAGACCAGGCCTAGCTGGTAGCTGCAAAGGCCCTGATCTCTGAATCACAATGTCAGTCTAGTGATCTAATCATTTTTTAAGTCTACAGGGAAGCCAAACTATTCTGGACCCTAAGGAACACCAGACCCTAAGGGAGGAAACACATTGTTGACTTGAAAGTTCATTCGTTCATCCATTCTGTTGGTACATTCAGTGCCTGAAAGGGTTGAGATTCCTTAGCTGTGAGGGCTCAGGGTACAGAAGCCCCAGTCTGGTACTGTGACCAAAAGAGCTTTCGTTTTAACAGCTGCCATTAAAGTAACCACCAGAAATCCCCTTGGTTCCAGGCATGTCCATGAAATTTGAGCAGTAGGAGCGCCTGGACACTTCCCTGATGTGATGGTGTCTAATTTTGACCGAGACAAGCAGGATACGGGAAGTGTGGTTTTCAGTTATATATTCCATATCACAGGATTTGCCTGGGGGGGGTGCCCATGCCACGCGACTCCAGTTCACTGGCAATCTGGCTAAATCAGGACCCCCAGGGCAGTAGTTCCAATGGCAGATGCTGTCTGGAAATGCCCCCAGGGATACCAGTGTGCTAGGAGAGAATCCAGAAAAGTCCCAGGGATTGAGAAAATCTAGATGGACGCAGACCTAAAGGGATCATCAGGTTGATGGCTCAATAAGAGGAACCCATATTTCCCCACCAGAGTTTGGTTTGCTGACCTAGAGGATTGCTGGAATCTTGGAGAGAAGGAAATTTAGCGGCAGGAAAAATACCTGGGGCATCCACAAGAGGGCAGACTGTGGCCGAGAGAGCTCACTGAATCTCAAGACTGCTAGTTAATTGAAGGTCTGAAAGGCTGACGGTTCCACCTGGTGGATATTAGTACCTAGAGGGGGAAGTCCTTTGTTTTCACCTCTGTCAGGCATCCTGGTTACCCATGCACCCACGGTTCACGAGAATAAATTCACAGTGGGGGCTGGGAAGGAGCTGGGAACTCTAGCTGCTAAGATGTCTACAGGCAGTAGCATTACGGGTATACCGGTTAGAGGGAGGTGCAGTGATGCTAAGGGCCCTCTCACTGCAGGAGGCTGAACGACCGGTTGCCAATAAAGAACTAACTTCCAAAGCAAAGGTTCAGGCTACTATGCATAAAGGCTCTCCTGTAAGCCTACACGAAATATTTGGTCTCAGAAAGGACCCACAGTTCACCAGGACCAGAGCAGAATGTGTCCAGAAGTCCCTTCTGAGTGCCAGCGGCCCAGGCAGCATCACTGCAGAGGAACACCCTGTAGGTTCTTCCTGATCAAAATGGATGAGATGCACTAAGGGCTCCGTGTCCTGGCCCTATTGGGAAGGTGATGGTCACAAGGGTACAGAGTGCCGCTAAATAACAGTGAGGTGCGGGGCCATGAGTGTAGGAACCTTAGGTGCTGGTGATCGGAACCTCTCCAGGGAAAATAGAGAGCAAGCCCGTGACTGAAAGGGTTCAAAGTGCTATGGCACATGAGCTAGCGGAGGACTGGAAGAGCAGTTGACTCACCACAGACAAGCCTAACACCTGACCTGAAGGGTTCTAGGTTCTGCATCACAGGGGAAGGGTGGTGGCTTAAGAACGTTTGGTTCCAGGGAACATGATGGGCAGTAGACCGGAAATAGTCCCGGAACCTTAGAACCAGGCTACTGTTGGTGGTCAGTGATTCTACTGGGCACTGGAGCTCAAGGTGAAGAATGGTGGCCTACAAGTGTCAAATTTCTTAGCTGAAAGCATACTGGAGAAATAAGGTGGCCAACGGGGTTCAAAATTCCTTTGCTTAAGTGCCCACTCTATGTTTTTCAGAGCTCTATACCTCAATCTAATATTTTCCAGTGTCAGTAGTAGGCCGACGGTCAAACTGGACCGGAAGCTTGTGCTGCCAATACGGGCTATGGGCAGAAAGCAACTCACAAAAACATTTAAAGGTGGAATGGCCCTCATGAGGAGTACTGGGGCCAAAGGGCCCACAGCTGGTTTCAAGTAAGGCTATATATTCCACAGCAAGATATCTTAATTCAGATCATAGGAACATAGTGCACTGATACTCTAATTGCCAAAAGGCTCACCTGGACAAGAAAGTCAGGGGGAACGTTGACCAGAAGTACCCCACAAAGATATCATTGAGGTGTTAGGCATGTTCCACAGTAGGGTACTTTGTTGTGAGAAGGAGCGATGGCTTGCTGGGCCCAAGGCATAAAGGCCACCTTCTGTTCAAGGGCTAGTTTGAGGACCCAATGTGTCCATTTAAGGACGAGAAGAATCCATGGAACTGTATGGAGGAGGCAGGTTGCTGGCCAGAATATGAGTGTGGGGCACCATCTGGAATGCAGTACGGTGGCCCAGAGGGATCTTACTTCATCAGTTTGGTTGAGGCATACCCCTCCCCAGCCAGTGGCTAGTGCCATAACCATGTACTTTCCTTTCCACCACAAGTTGACCTTCTGGTCACTAAAGAAACGTAATATTCCCTGGCACAGATACAGATTGGGGGCCAGGAGGTATTCTGGATTGCTTGCTGACAGGAAGTCTGGTGGTCAGAAGGTTTTCTAGGTACACTACACGAAAGGCAGTGTGGTTTTAAATAGGAGCCCCTTGCACCAGTGTTCTTGATAAGTAATTGTCAATAAAGCCAGATATTTTTCAGCAATAGAGCAGACTATTTCCCATAAGGGCTCTCCTGGAACCCAGTACGGAGGCAGCATGGTCTTTTAAAGGATGAGCTGGGCACTGCACCTGGGCAGTAGGTGTCTGGAAGAGGTTCAGTTGCCCATGCCCTGGACAGCATGTGTCAAAAGAACCCTCATAATCCTAGACACACAGTCAGTGCATTCTACAGCTTGCAGTAAGGGAGATGGTCTCAAAAGTATATACTTTCTTGATGACTTTGGACTGGAAGGATCTCTGGAATTGTAGTGAGGGGTGATTGGTTATTGGCAGGTATTGGAAAGCATGCAGAGCAGGTAGAGATGGTAGCCGAAATGACTCAAGTGACTAAATCAAAAGGAATTCTGAGCAGTGGGTCAAACTTACAGTCAAAATCTCTGGGGCCACAGCATCCACTTGGGTGAGAAGGTATCCCTGAAATGCTTCAGCGTGAAAGGGCCTTCATGACTGCAATAAGACTGTAGAATGCTGCCCAAGGGGTCTAGGCAGGTGGAACTTCCAATGAGGGCCATATTGCACAGCAAGGGTTTGTGGTAAGGCCCCTAGCACAGCCATGGGTGGTAAGTCTCATCACCAAAGGAGCCCTGGTGCAGAAGTGGTCGGGCACATGGTGTCCAGAAGTCCCTCTCCAGCCCTGTGCCCCTCATGACCTGCTTCCAGTCTAACAGTCTGGATTAGACTCTAGGATTCAGCACCCTGGACAACACATTCTGGAAGAGCCCTCCGAGACCTAGAGATTGAGTTGGACACATTGTCCTACGGGTTATAGGTTCTACATCCTACAAGAAGTGAGATGGTCAAAAGGTACACTGTTGTCCAGCTTTCGGACCATGCTGTAGATCTTAAGACACCTGGAACTCTGGGGTCTAGGGTGGATGGTGATCATAATGTGCTATGTATACTAATTTCTTTATAGGCTCTTGACAAAGGATTCTAGGTAGTGTTTCAAATGGGATAGCTGAAGTGTACAAGGGCCATAGTTTGCTATGCCTCTCTGGTATCCAGAAGGTTTCTTGTTTCTGTATCACATTATCAGGCATGAGCAAAGAACTTTTGGTTCCCAGGCCAGCAGGATAAATCCAGGTCAGATGAAACCTGGGAAGCAGAGCAAAGGAATACTTTGGTGATAAAAAAAAAAAAAAACATCCATCGGTATACCCACACTGGAGATAAGTGTGGTGGCTGAAACTGCTCAGGTTTCTTAATTCCAAGTGTCCAGTTTATTCCACTGTGAACCTGTAATTATAAGTGAAAATGCTCTGGTTTCAAAAGTGTTTTGAAAATCTGGTGTCTGGAAATCACCCAGGTGTCCAGCACACCAACAGACTTTGATTAGAAATTTAGAGCAAAAAGGGCCTTAATGTTATTAACATGTGTGGTGTTAGGTGCCTAAGTGGGACCACAGGTTCAGGCATACTGGAAATTATGGTGCACAGTAGGGCCATATTCCAAAGCACAGATTTGGTCTTGGACAACAAGACCCTAGATTTTCAGAAGTACAGTTGGAAACGGGCCCCTGGGGCAGCATGCCCAAGGAGATGGTGTCCTGAACTGCCTCCAATGGCATCGGTGCAGGGGCAACCTCACATCCAGAAGAGTCCCAGGGTGTGAGAAATCAAGATGGACTCAGGCCAAAAATGTCTTCCTGCTGGCAGACTAATAGGAGGAGCCTGGGTTCCACCACAGAAGTGTAATTGAATGACTGAGTGAGTGAAAGTTGCTCAGTTGTGTCCAACTGTTTGCTGCCCCATGGACTGTATACTCCAGGCCAGAATACTGGAGTGGGTAGCCTCCCCTTCTCCAGCAGATCTTCTCAACCCAGGGATTGAACCGGGGTGTCTTGCATTATAGGTGTATCCTTTACCAACTGAGCGATCAGGGCATCCCTATAGAAGTGTGATTGGGAGCCTAAAACATCCTCAGAACCTTATAAAATGGATTTGTTGTTGGCATGAAGGTTTTTGAGGGTCCCAAGGAAGGACAAATGGTGGCCTACAGAGTTCATGATTCCTGGGCTGGAATCGCCCATGGCATCTCTAATGAGGCCTGCTCTGGTTCAAACATGAGGCTGATAGTTGCCCTGGGAGACAATAGCGTTTTGAGGGGAAGTTCTCCTTTGCCACCCATGAGCAGGCTGGTCACTCAAGAGGGCAACACACTTCTCAGTTCTCCAGGCTTCACAAAGGTGGGTGCTGGCAGGAATCCTGGAACCCTAGATGGCAGCAAGTCTGGTGTCCAGAAGGCTGCCTGGGGCACCACGCAGATGAAGGCACCATGTGAAAGGGACCATATTGCACCACGGCTCTAGATAAGTGGTTACTTACAGGGTTCTATGTTCCACAGCACCTGGCAGCCTGTGGTCCTTGTAGAACCAGTGCACAGACATCCTGGTCTCTGACAGTATCCCCGGGATACAGCACCAGGCCAGGGTCATCAGAAGTGCTCCAAGTGCAAATGTCCAGATGGAAAACCATACCAGATGGGCTCTGGCTGCCACAGAATACGTTAAGGGTGATTGTGTGAAGGGCATGTGCAAATGGTGTAGGTGAGCACTGCAACCACTAAATGTCCCTAGAACTAGGCCTGACCAGTGGCTGAAGAAGTTCTCATTTCTACATCACACGGGAAGCCTGGTTGCCAAAGTACCTTCAGTTCCTAGAAGGTTCCTAGCAGTTCTGCATGCTACAAGACCCCATACAAGCAAGAACCTGAGAACCTAGCAAGGAGCCACATCTGTGGTTTGAAGTTTCATTAGGGCTCCCATGTGGGCTTGGGTAGAGGAGAAAGGGAAAGGTGGCTGAAATGGTACCAACACAAAAATCGAAAGTATGCACTTGACCTCAGTGCTTGTCATGTACTGTGACTCAGTGTGCTCCCATTTCAGCAGTAGACAGCCAAACTGATGGCTGGAAAGCCCCATGCCCCAAGCAAACTGGTGCATCGTAGATGGATACTACTCAAAACTCCATGGTGAGGAAGGCCCACCTGACTCTTATGTGATAGAGTGTGGATACCAAAATGTATATGGAGTAGCAGCATTTTACAAGAATGGTTCCCACTAAGGCTGTATATTTGACAGCACAGGCTCTGTCCAGGGCCAGTGGGAATTCTGGATGCAGGCAGTGTCTCCACTTAAAGGACCCTCTGCACAGCAGATGTCTCCCAGGAATAATGCCTTGTGTAGCCAGGGGCATAGACATGTCCCAGGCATGAGAGAGTGACATACCCAAAAGTAAAAAGTCTTGTTCAGCTCTGAGCCCATTTGGAATATCTTGGGTTGCTATCATGTGAGAATAGTGTAGGACCCTTAATTATCATCAGAACCTTGCAAATCAGTGAAGTTGTTGTCAAGAAGGTTCTCTGGGGCACCAACACGAGAGACAGCTAGTGGCCAAGAGAACTAAGATTCACTGGTTAGCAAGCTCTAGGTTCCTCTGGGATAATAGTGCTGTGATCCCACGTCTCTTCATCTAAGGTGGGCAGACAAGTCTCCAAGAAGCCTAGGTGCCCATGAACATGAAAAAAGTAGGGGTCAGCAGGAACTGGAACCCTAGCTATCAAAAAGTCCAATGGCCAGAAATTCCCCAGGCACTTCCAGATCACGATGCAGAGGGGAAAAGAGGTCCCTTGCACCAGATCTCTCAGTGGATGGTTAGCCTTAAGGCAGGGTGTGTGCCAAAACTCCAGCCCAGGATTGTATCTGTATGTGTTCTCCTAGAGCTCGAGTCAGAAGTAGTTTGGCTTCAGAAAGAATCCACAGGGCATGTCCCCCAGCACGGTACATGACTGGAAGTGCTTCCTGGGTGAGAGGGCCCTGGACCCAAGGTGGGCAGAAGAGCCTTAGGGACCTAGAGTTCAGGCTGTGAGTTTCACAGCCATTAAGAAGATGATGATGTGAAGAGTATCTTACCCTCCAGCTGATGGACGGGCTAAGGCGATGAGGACATGTGGAACTTAGAAACAGGGACTAAATGGTGCTAGGAAGATGCCCAGGGACACAACGGGTGTGGAATTCCGTGTCTGAAAAGGTGCTAGATTCTGTTTCGAGTGGGATAGCTGAGGACCATTCCCAAGGCCAGGCTTGCCTAGTGGCCGCAATGGCCCTGATTTCTGAATCACAATTCAGGCTAGTGACCTAATCATTTTAGGTCTATAGGGAAGCCAAACACTTCTGGACCCTAAGGAACACCAGACCCTAAGGGAGGAAACACATTGTTGACTTGAAAGATCATTGGTTCATCCATGCTGTTGGTAAATTCAGTGCCTAAAAGGGCTGAGATTCCCTACTTGTGGGGCTCATGGTACAAGTCTGGTACTGTGACCAAAATAACTCTAGTTTTAAAAGCCACCAGTAATCACTAGAAATCCTGTTCATCCAGAGAATCTCTGCGAACTTTGAGCAGTAAGATTTCCTGGACACTTCCCGTATGCATTGTGGAGTACGGTGCCTAATTTTGCCTGAGACCACCAGGGTATGGGAAGGGTCATTTTCAGTTATGCTATATATGCCATAGCATAGGATTTGGGTACAGCCCACCCTATGCTAGTTCGATGGGAATCTGGATAAATCAGGTCCACAAGGGCAGCACTTCCATGGCAGATGGTGTCTGGAAAGGCCCTCTGGGACTTTAGTGTGCTAGCAGGCAAGAATCCAGAAGAGTCCCAGGGCCTGAGAAAATCTAGATGAATGCAGACCTAACGGGATCATCAGGTTTAATAAGAGGAGCCCATAGTTCCTTGCCTGAATATGGTCTATGGACATGACAGATTGCTGGAATCTTGCGTACATGCTAAGTCAGTTCAGTCCTGTCCAACTCTTTGGGACCTCATGGACTGTAGCCTGCCAGAATCCTTAGTCCCTGGAATTTCCTAGCCGTGGATAGTGGAGAGGGTTGCCATTTCCTTCTCCAGGGGGATTTTCCCGTCCCAGGGGTGGAAGCTGCATCTCTTATGTCTCCTGCATTGGCAGGTGCATTCTTTACCACTAGCTCCACCAGCTAGAATCTTCAAGATAGGGAAATTTAGTGGCCAGAAAAATTCGTGGGGCATACGCAAGACAGCAGTCAGTGGCCGAGAGCACTCACTAAATCTCAAGACTGTTAGCTAATTGAAGGTCTGAAAGGCTCAGAGTTTCACCTGGTGAGTATTAGTGCCTAGAGCGGGTATTCTCTGCTTGCACTGCAGATGGCCAGGCTTGCTGTCTAAGCACCCTTGGTTCCCCAGAACAAATTGACACTAGGGGTTGGGGAGTATCTGAGGACCCTAGCTTCCAAGAAGTCTGCAGGCAGGAAGCTTTCCAGGTATGCCAGTTAGAAGGAGGTGCAGTGATGCAGAAGGGCCCTCTTGCTGCAAGAGGCTGAATGGCTGGTTGTAGATTAAACCAGCTAAAACTCTGTTCCAAGGCAAAGGTTGGGCTAGTGTACATAAAGGCTCTCCTGGAACCCTATGCAAAATATTGTGGTCTCAGAAAGCACACACAGGTCACCAGAACCAGGGCAGAATGTGTCCGGAAGTCTTTTCTGAGTGCCACTGAACAGGGAAGCATCATTGCGGAAGAACACCCTGTAGGTTCCTCCCGATCAAAATGCATGAGATGCACTAAGGGCTCTGAGTCCTGGCTCTATCAGGAGGGTGATGGTCACAAGGATACATAGTGCCACTAAATAACAGTGAGACTCGGGGTCATAAGAAATGTAAGAACCTTAGGTGCTGGGTGGGCTGCTGATCAGAACCTCTCAAGGGACACTAACGAGCAAGCCTGTGACTGAAATGGTTCAAAGTTTTATGGCACTCGAGCTAGCGGAGGACTGGAGGGGCAATTGGCTCACCACAGAGAAGCTTAACTCCTGACATGAAGGGTCTAGCTTCTGCATGAAAGGGCATGTTGGTGGCTTAAGAATGTTTGGTTCCTGGACACATGATTGGCAGGAACCTGGAAAAAGTCCCTTAGAGCCAGTGCACTGTTAGTGGTCGGCGATTTTGCTGGACACTGGAGCTCGAGGTGAAGGAAGGTGGCCTACAAGGCTCACAATTCTCAGTCTCAAGAGGCCTAGAGAAGTATGGTGGCTGGTAAGGCTCAAAATTCTTTTGCTCATAGGACACGTTATAGCTCGCTCAGAGATCTATACCTGAAACTATGTTCCAGTTTCAGAGGTAGGCGGGTGGTCAGGTTGCACTGACAAGCTGTGCTTCCTGTTTAGGCTGTGGACAGGAAGTAACTTATTAAAATGTTTGAAGCTGGAATGGCCCTCAGGAGGCTAACAGGATGGGAGTACTGGGGCTGAAGGGCCCCAGGTAGAAATAAGCTGTTAGGATGATTTCCAGTAAGGTCCTCTATTACACAGCAAGAATTCTTAATTCAGTTCGTAGGAACCCAGTGCACTGACAGTCTAGTTAACAAAAGGATCACCCTGACAGTAAAGTCGGGGTGGTGGTGTCCGGAAGTACCCCAGCAAGGCATCATTTCTGTGTGAAGCATGTACAAAAGTACAGTACTGTGTTGTGAGAAGGAGCGATGGCTTGTGGGGCCCAAGGCATAAACGCTGCCCCTGCTGAATGCTGGTAGGAGGAGTCCATGCTTCCATTGAGGGGTATGAAGAATCCATGGAACCCTATAGAGGAGGCAGGTAGCTGGCAGGAATGTAAGTGTGGGGCACCATCTGGACTGCTTGCCGGTGGCCCAGAAGGATCTTACATCAGTTTGCTGAGAGTGGTTGAGGCCAACCCCTCCTCAGCCTGTGGCTAGTGCCATGACCATGTGCTTTCTTTTCTACCACAAGCGGACCTTCTTGTCACCAAAGAACCTTAGTACTCTTTAGCACACATACAGATTGGTGGCCAGTGGGAATTCCAGTTCGCTTGCTGACAGGAAGTCTAGTGGCCGTGAAGACTTCCAGGAGCACTGCCCAGAAGCCGGTTTGGTGTAAAAGGAGCCCCTTGCAATCACGTTCTCAATAGGTGGTTGCCAATGAAGCCATATATTCCTCAGCAATAGAACAGGCTGTTTTCCATAAGGGCTCTCCTGGATCCCAGTACGGGGGCAACAGGGGCTTCTACAGGATGAGCAGGGCACCTTTGCCAGGGCAGAAGGTGTCTGGAAGTGGTTCAGAGTGCCCGTGCCCTGGACCGCATGTGTCTGTAAGAACTCCAGGAGTCCTAGATGCGCAAAAGGCCTCAGATCTACAGCCTACAAAAGGGAGATGATCTCAGGGGTCTATACTTTCTTTATGACTTTGGGCCAGAAGGAGCTCTGGAATTGTAGGGAGGGGTTAAATTGGTTATTGGTAGGTTCTTGGATGGGAAGGAATGGGTAGAGATGGTGGCTGAAATGGCTCATGTTACTGAACTAAAGGGCATTCTGAGCAGTAGAGGTGACTTTCAGTCAGTATCTCCAAGTTCACAGCATCAGCTGTGAGTGGAAAGATCTTACTGAAAAGCTTCGGGGTTAAATGGCCTTCATGACTCCAATACGACTGTAGAATGCTGACAGAAGGGGTCCAGGGAGCTGTCAGTTTAGTTACCACGAGGGCCATATTCATATTGTATAGCAGGGGTTTCAGTTAAAGAAAGACCCTGGCACAACCATTGGTGGTAAGTCTGTGTGCCAAAGCGGCCCCCAGTGCAGAAGTGGCCGGACTCTTGGTATTCAGAAATCCCTCCCCAGCCGTGTGCCTCTCATGACCCGGCATCCAGGCTGAGTCCGGAAGTGTTCTGGGGTTCAGCACCTTGAACAGCACATTACGGAACGGGCCCTTAGAGACCCAAGGATCAAGATGGACAGGACGTCCAAGGGTTGTGGGTTTCACATCCTACACAAGAGTGATGGTCAGAAGGTTGCCCAGCTTCCAGGCCAACTAGTAGATCTTAGGACACCTGGTATCCTGGAGTCTAGGGTGGAAAAAAAAATTTTTTTTTTCCCAAAAACTCTTGACAGAAAGGATCTAGGTAGCACTTCAAATGGGATAACTGAGGGCTATAAGCACCATAGTTTCCCATGCCTGTCCCATAACCAGAAGGTTTCTAGTATCTGTATCAAGTATCAGGCTTAGGCAAAGAACTTTTGTTTACCAGGCAAGCAAGATTAATCCAGGTCAGAAGGAACCTATAAAACATAGCAAAGGGATACAATGGTGATCAGAAGAATCCATCAGTGCACCTACAGGGCAAAGTGTGATGGCTGAAAGGGTTCGGGTTTCTTAACTGCAAGGGCCCAGTGTATTCCAGTGTGAAGCCTATACTGTGAGTGCAAATGCTCTGGTTTAAACAGCCTTTTGAAAAACTAGCAGCTGGATATCAAATAGATGCCCAGCACACCAACAGACTTTGATTAGATTTAGAGCCAGAGGGCTTACATGATATTAACATGGGTGGTGTACAGTGCCTCAGTGGGACCACAGACACAGGCATACTGGAAAGTATGGTTCAGAGTAGCACCACGTATTCCATAGCACAGATTTAGTCTTGGCCAACAAGACCCTTGGTTTTTGGATGTACAGTTGCAACTGGGCCCCCATGGCAGAGAGCCCTGGCAGATAGTGTCCTGAACTGCCTCCCATCACACTGGTGCAGGGGCAAGAACACATCTAGAAGTCTCAGGGTGTGAGAAATCAAGATGGACTCATACCAAAATGTCTTCTTCTGCTGACAGACTAATAGGAGGAGCCTGGGTTCCACCAGACAGGTGTGATTAGAAGCCTGAATGATCCCGGGAACCTTAGTGAATGTGCTTGTTCACAGCAGGAAGATTCTTCGGGGTCCCCAAGTGGGAACAAACGATGGTCTAGAAGGTTCATGATTTGTGGGCTGGAAGCACCCATGATATCTCAGTCAGACACATAATGTGAAAAGAGGTGCTCTGGTTCAAACGCCAGGCCCACAGTTTCCCTGTGGATGGTAGTGATATGAGGGAAAGTGCTCACCTGCCGTTGCTGGCAAGCAGGCTGGTTGTCCTAAAGAGCAACATGCTTCTCAGTTCTCCAGGCTGCACACAGCCTGGGAGTTGGAGGAACTGTGGATGGCTGCAAGTCTGGTGGCTGGAAGCATCCTGGGGTTATTGTGCAAATGAAGGCAGGACGTGAAAGGGTCTGTCTTGCAACAGGGCTCTAGATAAATGGTCACTAACAGGGTTCTGTGTTCCACAGTACCAGGCAGCCTGTGGTCCTTGTAGAACCAGTGCACAGACAGCCTGGTCTGTCTGAGAATATCCCCAGAACATAGCACCAGGGCACGGTCACCACAAGTGCAGCAAATGCATGTTTCTGGATGTTGGGATAGAAAATCCACCTGATAGGCTCTGGGTTCCTTGGCCTGTGTTGAGGGTGATTGTGGGTTGAAAAGTGAAAGTGAGGTCGCTCAGTCATGTCCGATTCTTTTCGACCCCATGGACTGTAGCCTACCAGGCTACTCCATCCATGGGATTTCCCAGGCAAGAGTACTGGAATGGGTTGCCATTTCTTTGTCTAAGGGATCTTCCTGACCCAGGGATCAAGCTCAGGTCTCCCACATTGTAGGCAGATGTTTTACCATCTGAGCCAACAGGGAAGTGTGCTGGGCATGTACAAATGGTGTAGCTGAGCGCTAGAACCACCAAATGTTCTGAGAGCTAGGTCTGACCAGTGGCTAGAAGACTTCTCATTTCTACTTCACACAGGAAGGCTGGTGGCCAAAGGACCTTCAGTTACTAAGCATGCTAGAAGATCCCTTGCAAGAAAGACCCCAAGAACACTTGCAAGGAGACATGTCTGTAGTCTGAAGTTTCATTAGGCCTCACATGTGATGTTGGGTAGAGGGGAAGGGGAAAGGTGGCTGAAATGGTTCCAAGACTTAACTGAAATTACCCACTTTACCTCAGTGTGTGTCATGTACTGTGACTGAAAGTGCTCCCATTTCAACACTAGACAGCTAAACTGATGGCTGCAAAGCCCCAGGCCCCAAGCATACTGGTGCATCGAGGATGGCACCTACCCCAAAACTCCATGGTTTGGGAGGCCCTTCTGACACTCATGTGACAGACTGTTGGTGTTAAAATGGATATGGAGTAGCAGCATTTTACAAGTATGATTCCCAATAGGGCTGTATATTACAAGTATGTCTCTGACTAAGGCTAGTTGGAGCCCTGGATGCAGGTAGTGTCTCTCTTAAGGGCCCTCTGCACATCAGATGTCTTCTGGGAGTTATGCCTGTGGTACCAGTTAGGGGCATGGAAATGTCCCAGGCATGAGAGGGTGATATACCCAAAGTGAAAAGCCTTGTTCTCCTCTAAGCCCCATTGGAGGAGCTTGTGTTTCCAAATCATGAGAATAGTGCAGGAGCCTTAAGTATCATCAGAACCTTCCTAAGCAATCTGGTTGTTGGCTGGATGTTCTCTGGGGCACCAACTCCAGGGACAGCTAATGGCCAAGAGAACTAAGATTCCCTGGCTATCAAGCTCTCAGTTCCTTGAGAATGATAGTGCTGTGACCCCAAAGTCTCTCAACCTAAGGTGGTTAGACAGGTGGCCAAGGACCCTAGGTTTTCATGAACATGCACAAAGTGGGGGCCAGCATGAAACCTGGAACCCCAGCTAACAAAAGCTCTGATGACCAGAAATTCCCTGGGCACTTCCAGATCAAGATGCAGTGGGGAAAGAGGTCCCTTGCTTCAGATCTCTGAGTGGATGGTTACCTTTAGGGCAGTGTGTGGCACATATCTTCTGGGGCAGGATAGTGCGTGTGTGTTCTCCTGGAGCTCAGTGCTCGAGTACTTTGACTTCAGAAAGAACCCACAAGGCACAAACACCGGGGAGAACATGTCCAGAAGTGCTCCCTGGGTGAGAGGGCCCTGGACCAAAGGTGGGCAAAAGAGCCTTAGGAACCTAGAGTTCAGGCTGTGAGTTTCACAGCCACTAAGAAGGTGACTATGTGAAGTATACCTAATTCTCCAGCTGATGGATGGGCTAGGTCCACGAGGACATGTGGAACTCAGATGCAGGGACCAGATCATGCTAGGAAGGTGCTCAGGGACACAACGGGTGTGGAATTCCATGTTTGAAAGGGTTCTAGGTTCTGTTTCTAGTGGGATAGCTGAGGACCATCCCCAAGGCCAGGCCTGGCTAGTGGCTGCAAAAGCCCTAATCTCTGCATCACAATGTCAGTCTGGTGATCTAATGACTTTAGGTCTACAGGGAAGCCAGACAATTCTGGACCATAAGGAACACCAGAACCTAAGGTAGGAAACATGTTGTTGCATTGAGAGTTTGTTGGTTGATCCATGCTGTTGGTAAGTACAGTGTCTGAAAGGGCTGAGATTCCTTAGCTGTGAGGGCTCTGGATACATATGCCCATTTACTGTGACCAAAAGACCTCTAGTTTTAAAATCCACCAATAAAGTAATCACCAGAAATCCCCCTGGTCCCTGGGATGTCCATTAACTTTGAACAGTAAGATCTGTTGTAAACTTCCCTGATGAGATGTGGAGTATGGTGCCTAATTGGGTCAGAGACCTCGGGGTATGATAGTGTGGTTTTCAATTTGGTTATATATTCCATATCACCGGATTTGGGGGGATCCGGTGTTACAGCAGTTCACTGGGAATCTGGGTAAATCAGGACCCCAAGGGGAGGAGTTCCATGGCAGATGGTGTCTGGAAATGGCCCCAGGGACTCCAGTGTGCTAGCAGAAAGAATCCAGAAAAGTCCAAGGGCCTGAGAAAATCTAGATGGACACAGACCTAAAGGGATCATCAGGTTGATGGTTTAATAACAGGAACCCATATTTCCAAGCCTGACTATGGTTGTGGACCTGAAGGATTGCTGGAATCTTGGAGAGAGGGAAATTTAGCAGCAGGAAAAATTCCTGGGGCACTGGCGAGAGGGCAGACTCTGGCCGAGAGCGCTCATTAATTCTCAAGACTGCTAGCTAATTAAGGTCTGAAAGGCTCAGAGTTCCACCTGGTGGGTATTAGTGCCCTGAGGATGAATTAATGTGTTTATACTGCAGATGGCCTGGCTTGTTGTCCAAACACCCTCGGTTCCCTAGAACAAATTCACACTGGGAGCCAGGAGGTATCCGGAATCCTAGCTGCCACAAAGTCAGCCGGCGGGAAGGGAAGATTTTCAGGTACATAAGTTAGATGAAGGTGCAGTGATGCAGAAGGGCCCTCTCATTGCAGGAGGCTGAAAGGCTGGTTGCCGATAAAGATCTCCCTTCCAAAGCAAAGGTGTGGGCTACTGTGCATAAATGCTCTCCTGGAACCCTACGCAAAATATTGTGGTGTCAGAAAGAACCCTCAGGTTACCAGGACCAGAGCAGAATGTGTTAAGTCCTTTCTGAGTGCTAGTGGCCAGGGCAGTGTCATTGCGGAGGAACACCCTGTAGGTTCCTCCTGATAAAAATGCATGAGATGAACTGAGGGCTTTGAGTCCGGGTGCTATCGGAAGGGTGATGGTCACAAGGGTACTGAGTGTCGTTAAATAACAGTGAGACTCGGGGCCATAAGGTGTGTAGGAACCTTAGGTGCTGGGTGATCGGAGCCTCTCCAGGGACACTAGCGAGCAAGCCCCTGACTGATAGGGTTCAAAGTGCCATAGCAAACAAGCTAGTTGAGGACTGGAGGAGTAATTGGTTCATGACAGCCAAACCTAATTCCTCATCTGAAGGGTTCTAGCTTCTGCATGATGGAATAGGTTGGTGACTTACGAACTTTTGCTTCCTGTGCACGAACTTTTGCCTCCTGTGCACGTGATTGTGAGTATTATGGAAATAGTCCTGGAACCTTAGAGCCAGGTTACTGTTGGTGGTCAGTGATTCTGCTGGGCACTGGAGCTACAGGTGAATGAAGGTGGCCTACAAAGGTCAAATTTCTTGGCTGAAAGGGTACTAGAGAACTACGATTGCCGATCAGGCTCAAAATTTCTTTGCCCAAAGAGCCCACTGTATCTTGGTCAGAGATCTATACCTCAGTCTAATATGGTTCAGTTTCAGCAGTAGGCCGGTGGCCAAATTGGACCAACAGCTTGTGCTTCCAATATGGACTGTGGGCAGAAAGTACCTCATGAAAACATTTAAAGGTGGAATAGCCTTCACATGTAGTACTGGGACTAAAGTGCCCATAGGCAGTTTCTGGTAAGGCTGTATATTCCACAGCAAGGTATCTTAATTCAGTTCATAGAAGCACAATGCACTGACAGTCTAGTTGCCAAAAGGGTCACCTGGACAACAAAGTCGGGGAATGGTGTCTGGAAGTACCCCACCAAGTCATCATTAAGGTGTCAGGCATGTAGCACAGTAGGGTTCTGTGTTGTGAGAAGGAGCGATGGCTTGTTAGGCTTTAGGCGTAAAGGCCACCCCCTGCTGAACTGCTGGTAGGAAGACTCCATGCGTCCACTGAGGGGTATGAGAATGCATGGAATTATATGGAGGAGGCCGGTTGCTGGCCAGAATACCAGCGTGGGGCCACCATCTGGACCGTTGGACCCAAAGAGATCTTACTTGATCAGTTTGCTTAGAATGGTTGAGGCATACCCCTCCCCAGCCAGTGGCTTGTGCCATGACCATGTACTTTCCTTTCCACCACAAGTGGACCATCGGGTCACTAAAGAACTTTAATACTCACCAACACACATAGAGGTTGGTGGCCAGTAGGTATTCCGTATTGCTTGCTGACAGGAAGTCTGGTGGTTGGAAGGTTTTCTGGGAGCACTGCCGAGAAGGCAATGCTGTTTTAAAAAGGAGCCCCTTGCCCCGGTGTTTTCCATAGGTGGTTGTCAGTAAAGCCAGACATTCTTCAGCATTAGAGCAGACTATTTCCCATAAGGGCTGTCCTGGAACCTAGTACGGGGGCAGCACAGTCTTTTAAAGGACAAGCAGGGCACTGCCCCAGGGCAGAAGGTGTCTGGAAGTGGTTCAGAGTTCTTGTGCCCTAGACCATATGTGTTGAAAGAACTCCTGGAATCCTAGATGGACAAAGTTTCTGGGTTCTATAGCCTACTGTAAGGGAGATGGTCTCAAAGGTATACACTTTGTTGATGACCTTTCCAGAAGGGGCTCTTCAATTG
>SJYQ01006441.1:0-13716 GCA_006410935.1 Redunca redunca
ATTTCCTGGTTAGGGAGGCTTGTGTTGGAGTTCTGGTGGGTGGAGCTGGGTTTCTTCTTTCTGGAGTGCACTGGAGAGACCAATAGTGGGTTATGAGACATCAGTGGTTTTGGAGTAATTTTGAGCTGCCTATATATTGAAGCTCAGGGGTGTGTTCCTGTGTTGCTGGAGAATTTGTGTGGTATGTCTTGCTCTGGAGCTTGTTGGCCCTTGGGCGGGGCTTGGTTTTAGTGTAGGTATGGAGGCGTTTGATGAGCTCCTATTGGTTAATATTCCCTGGATTCAGGAGTCACTGATGTTCTCAGGCTTTGGACTTAAGCCTCCTGCTTCTGGTTTTCAGTTTTATTTTTACAGTAGCCTCTAGACTTCTCCATCTATACAGCACTGATGAAAAAATATCTATGTTAAAGATGAAAAGATTCTCCACATTGAGGGACACCCAGAGAGGTTCACTGAGTTACATAGAGAAGAGAAGAGGGAGGGGGTAGTTAGAGGAGACTGGAATGAGATGAGCTGGGATCAAAAGAGGAGAGAGCAAGCTAGCCAGTAATCACTTCCTTATGTGTGCTCCACAGTCTGGCCTGCTCAGAGATGTTCACGGAGTTATACAGGGAAGAGGAGAAGGAGGAAGTAGACAGGGGTGGTCAGGAGGAGAAAAGAGGGAAATGAAAAGGAGAGAGACAGATCCAGCTCATAGTCAGTTCCCTAAATGTTCTCCACCATCTGGAACACACAGAGATTCACAGGGTTGGATAGAGAAGAGAAGGGAAAGGGAAGAGATAGAGGCTACCTGGTGGAGAAAAGGAGAGTCCAAAGGAGGAGAGAGTGGTCAAGCCAGTAATCTCGCTCTCAAGTAAAATGGGTAGTGAGGTTTGGGTTTTTAAATGTACAAAATTGACAACAAAAACTAAAAAGCGAAAATTAAAAATCTAGAGTAGAGGTTGGATTTTCAAAAATACAATATTAATGAAATGAAGAAGGAAAAAATATTAAAAAAAAAAAACAAGAAAACAAACAAATGGACAAACAAAAACAAAGCCACAAGAATTATTAAAAAAGCCCCATCAACAACCTCACAAAGACTATATATGGTGTTTGCTTTAAAAAGTAGGTTTTTTTTTTTTTTGAAGAGAAATAGTTTCAGAAATAAAATTTAAAAGGGAAATACAGGGCTTATCAATTTTAAAAAGTTAGAAAAAAAAGGGAGAAAAAAGGGGGAAAAAGGGGGGTTAATGATTGTAAAAATAGTAAAGATATATCTGGCCCTTTCTCTGGAGTTGTGGGCCGTGTGGGGTCACTTTCAAGGCGGTTCCCTCTGTTTAACTTCTGTTTGCTGGTCTCTTCCGTGTCTGATTTCCGTCCTGACACGGTGGGGGCGGGGCACGGTGGTGGACCCCTTTTTTTTTTTGGCTCACTTGTTCAATCGCGCTATAGGGAGGGAGGGATGCTGCACACAAATAACACTGTCGTGTGTACGCAGTGTCTCAGCCCCGCTGGGTCTGCCCCTGCTCAAGTCACACATACCGCTTGGGCTCTACGTTGCTCCACCGGGAACCGTCTGAGGCCGGCCCTAGGCTGCGTGCCCTTCCCCGGTCTAAGCTGCTCGGGTTCGGCGCTCAGGTATCCCCCAGAGGTGCAGATTGGTTTGGGACTGCGTTTCGTGCCCTTCCCGGGTCAGAGTGTCTCATGTGTTTGGCGAACGCAGTCTCTGCGACTTGTCACGTTTCTCGCCTCTGCTGCTCAGTTTTCTGGGTATACCGCTGGTGCCCCTTGTGAGGCAGATGACGACTGACCAGCACCCCCAGAAGTTTTAGCAAAGAAGCCTGCTTGCCGTTTGGTAGGAAAAGTCTCTCTGGGGCTGCAATTGTCCCTTTCCAGCCCTTACGGCTCTGGGTGCCTGTCCTTGGCAGGGGATGGTCTGCAGCCAGCTATTTCTGTTCTGTCCTTTGTTCTGTGTGCGGTCCTGGCAGTGTCTTATGTTCGAGCTTTTCACGTGGTTAGCTATCCCCCAGTCTGGTTTACTAGCCCAAGTTAGTTCGTTCTGGTTACCTGCCGGGCGTTCCTGCCCGATTCTTACAAAGCCTTGCAACCTGCACCTCCCGCGAGTCCCTGCCCTGCCCCCACTTGCTAGTGGTGGATGCAGGTGTCTGTGCTGCTTTTCCGCTGGGGAAGTTACTGTTGGGTTTGTAATCTGTTGGTTTTAATTATTCATTTATTTATCCTTCCTGTTATGTTGCCATCTATGTTTCCAAGGCTTGCCACAGACTCGGCAGGGAGAGTGTTTCCTGGTGTTTGGAAACCTCTCTTCTTAAAGTTCCTTTCCCGGGACGGGCTTCCCTACCCGGGACAGAGCTCCTTCCCCACCCCCTTTGTCTCTTTTTTCATCTTTTATATTTTTTCCCTACCTGTTTTTGAAGGCAATGATCTGCTTTTCTGGGTGCCTGATGTCCTCTGCCAGCATTCAGAAGTTTTTTTGTGGAGTTTGTTCAGCGTTGAAATGTTCTTTTGAGGAATTTGTGAGGGAGAAAGTGGTATCCCCGTCCTATTCCTCCGCCATCTTCTCCCATCTCCTATTTTTTGTTTAATTAGAGGATAATTGCTTTACAATGCTGTGGTGATCTCTGCCATACATCAAGAGGAATCAGTCATTGTTGTTGTTCAGTCAGTCATGTCGGCCTCTTTGCAACCCTATGTACTTCAGCACACCAGGCTTCCCTGTCCTTCACTATCTCCTGGAGGTTGCTCAAACTCATGTCCATTAAGTCGATGATGCCATCCAACCATCTCATCCCCTGTTGCCCCTTCTCCTCTTGCCCTCAATCTTTCCCAGCATCAAGGTCTTTTCTAATGAGTCAGCTCTTCACATTAGGTGGCCAAAGTGTTGGAACTTCAGCTTCAGCACCAGTCTTTCCAATGAATATTCAGGGTTGATTTCCTTTAGGATTGACAGGTTTGATCTTCTTTCAGTCCAAGGGACAGGTTTGATCTCCTTGCAGTCCAAGGGACAGGTTTGATCTCCTTGAAGCCCAAGAGTCTTCTCCAGCACCACAGTTTGAAAGCATCAGTTCTTCAGACCTCAGCCTTCTTTATGGTCCAACACACATCCATACATGACTACTAGAAAAACTGTAGCTTTGACTAGATGGACCTTTGTCAGCAAAGTGATGTCTCTGCTTTTTAATATGCTGTCTAGGTTTGTCATAGCTTTTCTTCCAAGGAGCAAGCATCTTTTAATTTCATGACTGCACTCACCATCTGCAGTGATTTTGGAGCCTAAGAAAATAAAGTCTGGCTTAGTTTTCATTGTTTCCCCATCTATTTGCCACGAAGAGATGGGACCTGATGCCAAAATCTTAGCTTTTTGAATGCTGAGTTTTAAGCCTGCTTCTTCACTTTCCTCTTTCACATTCATCAAGAGATTCTTTAGTTCCTCTTTGCTTTCTGCCATTAGAGTGGTGTCCTCTGCATATCTGAAGTTATTGATATTTGGTATTTCTCCTAGAACTCTTGAAAGTGTAGTCACTCAGTTGTTCCAGCTTTCTCTTGAAAGTGTAGTCACTCAGTTGTTCCAGCTTGAGCTTCATTCAGCCTGGCATTTAATTTTTAAAAAAATTATTTATTTTAATTGGAGGATAATTACATTACAATATTGTGATGGTTTTTTGCCATATATCAACATGAATCAGCCACAGATATACATGTGTCCCCCCAAATCCTGAATCTCCCTCCTACCTTCCTCCCCACCCTATCATCTGGATTGTCCCAGAGCACTGGCTTTGAGTGCCCTGCTTCATGCATTGAACTTGCACTGGTTATCTATTTAACATATGGTAATGTACATATTTCAATGCTATTCTCTCAAATCATCCCACTCTTGCCTTCTTCCACTGAGTCCAAAAATCTGTTCTTTACATCTGTGTCTCCTTTGTGGCCCTGCATGTAGGATCATCATTACTGTCTTTCTAAATTCCACATATATGTGTTAATATACAGTATTTGTCTGCCTCTTTCTGATTTACTTTGCTCTGTATAATAGGTTCCAGTTTTGTCCACCTCATTAGAATTGACGCAGATGCATTCCTTCTTACAGCTGAGTAATATTCCATTGTGTATGTGTACCACAACTTCCTTATCCTTTCATCTGCTGATAGACATCTAGGTTGTTTCCATGTCCCAGCTATTGTAAATAGTGCTGCAATGAACACTGGTGCATGTGTCTTTTAGAATTGTGGTTTCCTCAGTGTATATTCCCATTAGTAGGATTGCTGGGTCATATGGTAGTTCAGGGGCTTCCCAGTTGATACTAGTGATAAATAACCTGCCTGCTAATGCAAGAGAAGTAAGGGACACAGGTTTGATCTCTGGGTTGAGAAAATCCCCTGGAGGAGGGAATGGCAACCCACTTTAGTATTCTTGCCTCAAGAATCCCATGGACAGTGGAGCCTGGGGGGCTATAGTACATAGTGTCACAAAGAGTTGGACAAGACTGAAGTGATTTAGCACACATGCATATGCATGGTAGTTTTATTCCTAGTTTGTTACAGAATCTCCATACTATTCTTCATAGTAGCTGTACCAATTTACATTCCCACCAACAGTGCAGTTGGGTTCCCTTTTCTCCACATCCTCTCCAGCGTGTATTGTCTGTAGTTTCTTTGATGATGGTCATTGTGATTGGTGTGGGATGATACCTCATTGTAGTTTTGATTTGTATTTCTCTAGTAATGAGTGATGTGGAACATCTTTTTATGTCTTTATTGTCTATCTGTATGTCTTATTTGGAAAAATGTTTTTTTAGGTCTTCTGCCCATTTTTTGATCAGGCTGTTTATTTTTCTGATTTTTAGCTGTATGAGCTGCCTGTATATTTTGGAGATTAAACTTTTGTCAGTTGCTTCATTTACAATTATTTTCTCTCATTCTGAGGGTTGTCTTTTAATCTTGTTTATTGTTTCCTTTGCTGTGCAAAAGCTTTTAAGTTTAATGAGGTCCCATTTGTTTATTTTTGTTATTATTTGGATTATTCTAGGAGGTGTGTCAAAGAGGAACTTGTTGTGATATATATAGAAACTCAAAGACCCAGAATAGCTGAAGCAATCTTGAGGGAAAAAATGGAACTGGAGAAATTGATCTTCCTGATTACAGAGTATACTGCAAAGCTGCAGTCATCAGGACAGTATGGTTCTGGCACAAAGACAGAAATATAAGCCAATGGAACAAGATAGAAAGCCCAGAGATAAACTCAAGCACCTATGGGCACCTTGTCTTTGACAAAGGAGGCAAGAATAAACAATGGAAAAAAGCAGCCTCTTCGATGAATGGTGCTAGGAAAACTGGACATGTTAACAAATGAAACTAGAACACTTCTTAACACCATGCACAAAAATAAACTCAAAATGGCTTACAGACTTAAATGTAATGCCAAAAACTGTAATGCTCTTAGAGGAAAACATAGGCAGTACATTCTCTGAACAAATATTTTAGAAAAAGACATACAAATGACCCTTAAACATATAAAAAGATGATTAAATCTACTCTTAGTAACAGAAATATAAACTAAAATATCTTTGAAAAGCCATTTCTTCCTTATCAGGTTGTCTGTTCTCTATTCCTATCTGTTGTGATCCATGCACCATTATCTCAGGCATTTATTATTTTAGGCTTATTAAACATTGAAAAATAGGCTAGTGCTAGTCAAGCTACCTATAAAGGACAATGAATAGAGCCTGGTAGAATGAAGGCACTCAATAAGCAATAGCTATCCTCATTTTAGTCCCTTCTAATCATGAATAATATATGACCTGGATGCACCTCCAAAAGTTTGGGGAGCAGTTGGTGTGCTCCATCCTCTACATGCCCATTAATCAAATGATCTGTATGTGCACATCTGCTAACAAAAATAAAATTCTAGAAGTAATCCTTTCCCAATTTTTGTACCAAATAACTTATAGGGCAATGAATATCTTTGGGTAAATAATTCTATTGGTTCTATTTTCTTATTCTGAACTGAAAAAGGAGATGATACTGGCAGCTGAGGAAAAGCTGCCTTTGGTGTATTAAGTCTGAACAAGATTGGGTCAAGTGCATGAGTTACCATAGCAACAACAAAATCAGGATGCATCATCTCCCATAGAAACAGCATTGAAGGGGCCTTGTGTCTGATCTGAGTAAAAGCTTTCTCTTGCTGTCAGGCCTTGTTTGAATCCACTTCTATAGCTACATCCTGGGGTTCAAGTTGCAAGGATACAAGGAGGGCACACAGACCCACAGACTCTGGAATTATAAGTCAGTTAACAGCTTTGACTTTTTCAGGCATACTGCCCATTATTAGAGAAAGTGTAGGAGAGCCACGTCAGTCAGGGATGAAATGCTTGATATTCAAACATGGGAGAAGCCAACTCAAAAATAGCTTAATTTTAAAGTTAAACAGGAAAAAAGGTATCTGCATTCTAAGGCAGTTCCATTGTTTACATCACACTCTGGAGAATTGATCATTCACTGTTTCCAATGCTAGGTAAATAAAGAGCTACAAAATGAAAGTAGACACTTGCAATCCTGCTGCTAACAGACATTTTGACAAACAATTATAATATGGGGAATGTGAAGAACTCCAAAAACAAGGATCATTTCACTCAGCCTTGTTCATTTTATACCATTACTCAAAACTGATACTGAATATTTTGATGAGAAATCCTCAGCTAGAACTGAACTGTCCAGTAGCTGAGTGCTGGAGCGGCCTAACCAGAAAGTAGTCTTTGGAGGTTAAAAAGTGGAAAAATATCTCTATACTTAACATGTGTGTGTGCTTAGTCTCTCTGTTGTGTCCAACTCTTTGCAACACCATGGACTGTAACCCGCTAGGCTCCTCTGTGGAATTCTCCAGGCAAGTACACTGGAGTGGGTGGCTTCCCTTCTCCTGGGGATCTTCCAGACCCAGGGATCAGAGCTGGGTCTCCCACATTGCAAGCAGCTTCTTTACTGTCTGAGTTACCAGGAAAGCCCATGCATTAACATGATGGCCAACCAATTCCTGCATATGTCCCAGCACTTCCTATGTAAAGATTACTGTGATCCCTCATGGTAATGAGATAAGTTCAAGGGGTTGTCTGCTGCTAAGTCACTTCAGTCGTGTCCGACTTTGTGCGACCCCATAGATGGCAGCCCACCAGGCTCCTCTGTCCCTGGGATTCTCCAGGTAAGAATACTGGAGTGGGTTGCCATTTCCTTCTCCAATGCATGAAAGTGAAAAGTGAAAGTGAAGTCGCTTAGTCATGTCTGACTCTTAGCGACCCCATGGACTGTAGCCTACCAGGCTCCTCCGTCCATGGGATTCTCCAGACAAGAGTACTGGAGTGGGTTGCCATTGCCTTCTCCAAGGGGTTGTGTAATCCCCTACATTTTATTCAGCACTTCTCAGGTAGCAGCCTGCACTCAAGAAACCATGGGTACAAATGTTTTACACATCCTAGACTCTGTATGCTTCATGATGTCCTGGTGGTTTCTTGTGAGGCTCATTTCACAAGGACACAGGAGAGCTAGGTCTTTTGCTCTAGGTTAGTAATCAGAAAACCAAACTTTGGAGAAAAGGAGATTAGTTACCAAAGGGTCTTTGATGTGATCAAGGCCCAAATACTCTGTCCTCAAAGTACACAGCCATGATTGGAAAAACCATTGAGGAGAGGAAGCTGAGTAAAGAAGCCATTGGAGATTTACTGATAAACGACTTTCACAAGGGTGCTGGTACAGTGATATGGAGGACAGAAGTACGTCAGGGAAAGGGGAAATGTGAGCCAGGCAAGGTTCCAGAAACTAGAGCAACAGCAGATGATGGCACATATGAGCACAGAGAAAACACTGTGAGTGAGAATTAATGGTCATGTGGGGAAAGGATTTTGTAAAACAAAAAGATAATCAAGTTCATGAGCCTAGTTGAGTCACTTGTCCCCCAAGTGAGGTACTAAATTCCAATGAAGGAGAGGGTGTCTTCATTCTTCAGTCTCCAAATGTAGTATGCATCACACCCAAGACAGCCAAGGGGATAATGCCAGTTTCAAACATCTGGTGGAGGGATGAGCACAGTAATATAATGTTGTAATAAAACAGTCAAGTGTGATGTCAGTACACCTCACTCAGTTCTTTGATATACTTAAACCCATGCTAACTGACCACCGGCGTTGCACTTGCCCCTGTGTGGGCAGATTCACACTATGAGTCTGCATCACATAGGAACAAATTGAGTGCCAATAAGAACAAGATGGCTGTGTGGATCACAACAAACTGTGGAAAATTCTTAAAGAAATGGGAATACCAGACCACCTTACCTGACTCTTAAGAAATCTGTATGTAGGTCAAGAAGCAACAGTTAGAACTGGACATGGAACAACAGACTGGTCCAAAATAGCGAAAGGAGTACATCAAGGCTGTATATCGTTGTCTTGTTTATTTAACTTATATGCAGAGTACATCATGGAAAATGCTGGGCTCGATGAAGCACAAGCTGGAATCAAGATTTCTGGGAGAAACAGCAGTAACTTCAGATATGCAGATGACACCACCCTTATGGCAGAAAGCAAAGAAGAACTAAAGAGCCTCTTGATGAAAGTGAAAGAGGACAGTGAAAAAGTTGGCTTAAAATTTAGAAATCTTCTTTAAAAATAAAAGAACGATGTTATAAGTAAAAAAAAAAATTAACATTCATGAAATGAAGATCATGGCATCTGGTCCCATCACTTCATGGCAAGTAGATGGGGAAACAATGTAAGCAGTGACAGACTTCATTTCCTTGGGCTGCAAAATCACTGCAGATGGTGACTGCAGCCATGAAATTAAAAGATGCTTGCTCCTTGGAAGAAAAGCTATGACAAACCTAAACAGCATATGAAAAAGCAGAGACATTACTTTGCTGACAAAGGTATGTCTAGTCAAACTATGGTCTTTCCAGTAGTCATGTATGGATGTGACAGTTTGACTATAAAGAAAGCTGAGCGCCAAAGAATTGATGCTTCTGAACTGTAGTGTTGAAGAAGACTCTTGAGAGTCCCTTGGGCTGCAAGGAGATGCAACCAGTTAATCCTAAAGGAAATCAGCCTTGAATATTCATTGGAAGGGGTGATGCCGAAGCTGAAACTCCAATACTTTAGCTACCTGATGCAAAGAACTGACTCACTGTAAAAGACCCTGATGCATGGTGTCACCAACTTGATGGACATGAGTTTGAGTAGGCTCTGGGATTTGGGGATGGACAGGGAAGCCTGGCATGCTGCAGTCCATGGGATCGCAAAGATTCGAACATGACTGAGTGACTGGACTGAACTGAACTAAAGAACAACAACAAAAATGGATTTGAACACATCAGCTGTGATTAAATATGGGGTTCATAGTGGCTCTAATGGAACAAATACTTCATGGTCACTGTGATTAAATGCCAGGAAATAGATTTATTATTTGGAAATTGGGTAAGCAGAGGCAAATAATGAAACTGTTATCCTGTGTGTGGCACATGAAGTATAACACTGGTTACCAAACAGTGGATGAGGGAAGTGTCTCATCAGAGAAGAATTTCATCTGATAAATGAAGAAGCATAGATAGAATGAAAATACCTCCATTTTCAACCTCAAATGACACAAGCACTGTAGGCAATGAGCACCAGTATCTGCTTGCTCTACAAAAATAGGGACAACCATACAGTATTCCCCTCCCAGTGGATGAATGCCACACTGTCTCTGAGCCATTCTTACCAAAGTAGAAGACTGAACCAGAAGACAATGTCTAAACTCCAATTTTCAGGAAAAGCTGGGGACAGAGGAGTGTATTAAATGATGCCAATGAGATGAAATCAGCAAAATGCTGCATGTGGATGACTTTGTAGAGCAAAGGATTCATTTCTCATGAGAAACAGAGAGAGCAAGAGAGGGGGAATTTTACAGAGAATTAGCAGACATATTGAAAAACTGCAGTGCCTGAGACTAAATGGGATCCAGAATTGGTGAAAACATTAACATTTGTGAGAGAATAAAGACACAGGTTCAATCCCTGTGTCAAGAAGATCCCCCTGGAGGAGGAAATGGCAACCCATTCCCATATTCTTTCCTGGAGAATCCCATGGACAAAGAAGCCTGGCAGGATGCAGTCCATGGGGTCACAAAGAGTTGGACACAACTGAGCAGGCACACACACCACCACGCAAGGGAAAACTGTTAGCGAGGATTAATGGTCATGTGGGGAAAGAACTGAGTGAAGTGTATTGACATCACACTTAACTCTTTTATTACAATATTATACTACTGTTCTCATCCCTCCACCAGATGCTTGAAACTGGCATTATCTCTTGGCTGTCTTGGGTATGATGCATACTACATTTGGAGACTGAAGAAAGAAGACTCCCTCTCCTTCACTGGACCTTAGTACATTACTTGGGGGACAAGTGACTCAACTAGCCTCATGAATTTGATTATATTTTGGCTCACAAGGGAAACTTTGGCCTTCCCACGTAGCTCTGTGGGTAAGGAATCCTCCTGCAATGGGGAGATCCCCTTGAGAAGAACTCACTCCAGTGTTATTCCTTGGAGAATCCCGTGGACAGGAACCTGGCTAGCTACAGTCCATAGGGTCGCAATGAGTCAACACGACTGAAGAGACTGAGTAGAGCACACAAGAAAAACTTTACCATGAATACTGAAGATACTAAATAGTCATTAACACTTGTCTAGGCATGATAATGGGCTTCTCTGGTGGCTCAAATTGTAAAGAATCCACCTGCAATGAAGGAGACTTATGTTCCTTCCTGGGCTGGGATGATCTGATGGAGAAGGGAATGGCTACCCACTCCAGTATTCTTGCTTGAAGAATCCCATGGACAGAGGTGCCTGATGGGCTACAGTCCATGGAGTCACAAAGAATAGACCACAACTGAACGACTAACACTTTAACATTTCAGTTATAAAAATGGCATGTATTGTGGCAGTAAAGTAGTCTTTTGTAGGAATCTTTATCTTAGCGAGCTATATTATGTAATACACATGGATTAACTGACTAAATGTTTAAGATTCATCTGAAGAAAACCTAGAGGGGTGGGGAAATTAATAGGTTTACATGGAATAAAATTGACCAAGTGCTCATGAAAATTGAATTTGGGTGAGACTTACATGGGAGTTCATTATAATAGTTAACTCATCATGTATAAGTTTGACAATATTTGTAACAGACAATTGTTTAAAATATCCAAATCCACAAAATAGAATAATGAAATAAAAATTTCTAGATATAGAGCAATATTAGAATTTGAAAAAGTTAACTTCAGATCAATTTAAGTGAAAGTTTGAAACTAAAGGTAAAATAAATAGGGCCTTATTTTGTTTGTTTGTTTATTGGAATCTTGTTTGTTCCTTTTTGTTTTTGTTTGCTATAAGAGTTCTGGAAGCACCCATTTTCTGATTCATCTGCTTTAGGACACCACAGGTCTCCATGGCTTCCATTCCCCTGTTGCACTGTTTTCTGGTGTAGCCATGACTGGATTGGAGAAATCCCAAGTCCTACCTGGGGACCAAACATGTTACTGCTTTGACCAAAATTAGTTTTTCCTACCATAGATTATTGGTAGGAAATTCTGAGGGTCAGAAAGGAACAAATCCAGTGAGAAAGGAGAAGCAGAGCTCCTAGAGCCAAAAATCAAGAGTAAGGAATAAATATGCACTGAAGGGAATACACTCACAGAATTGAGTCACATACACTGTCCAAGCACTTTCACACCTGCTGTATTGTTCAGTTCTCACAATAATTGTGCAAAGGAGGGATGCAGCATTATCTCCTTGTTTTTTTCTTTTTCATTTATTTTTTTTAATTGAAAGATAATTGCTTTACAGAATTTTGTTGCTTTTTATCAAACCTCAACATGAATACATATATCCCCTCCCTTTTGAAACCCTCTCCCATCTCCCTCCCCATCTCACCCCTCCAGTTTGATACAGAACTCCTGTTTGAGTTTCCTGAGCCATAAAGCAAATTACCGTTGGATATCTATTTTACATATGGTAATATAAGTTTCCATGTTACTCTTTCCATACATCTCACCCTCTCCTCCCCTCTCCCCATGTTCATAAGTCTATTCTCTATGTCTCTTTCTCCATTTCTGCCCTGTAAATAAATTCGTCAGTACAATTTTTCAAGATTCCGCATATGAGTGTTAGAATACAATATTTATTTTTCTTTTTCTGACTCACTTCACTCTGTATAATAGGTTCTAGGTTCATCCTCCTCATTAGTACCAACTCAAATGCACTCCTTTTTATGGCTGAGTAATATTCCCTTATGTATATGTATTATAACTTCTTTATCCATTCATCTGTTAATGGACATCTAGGTAGCTTCCATGTTCTAACTATTGTAAATAGTGCTGCAATGAACAATGGGATATATGTGTATCTTTCAATTTTGGTTTCCTCAAGGTATATGCCTAGGAGTGGGATTGCTGAGTCATATATGGTTTTATTCCTAGTTTTTTAAGGAATCTCCATACCGTCTTCCATAGTCACAGTATCAATTTACATTCTCACCAACAGTGCAAGAGGGTTCCCTTTTCTCCACACCTTTCCAGCATTTATTGTTTGTAGACTTTTTGATGATAGCCATTCTGACCAGTGTGAGGTGATATCTCATTATAGCTTTGGTTTGTATTTCTCTAATGAGTGATGTTGAGCATCTTTTCCAGTGTTAGTCATCTGTACGTCTTCTTTGGAGAAAGGTCTGTTTAGGTCTTTTTCCCATTTTGACTGGGTTGTTTGTTTTTCTGGCATTGAGTTGTATGAGCTGCTTGTATATTTTAGGAATTAATCCTTTGTCAGCTGTTTCATTTGCTATTATTTTCTTTCACTCTGAGGGTTGTCTTTTCACCTTGCTTATAGTTTCCTTTGCTGTGCAAAAGCTTAAGTTTAATCAGGTCCCACTTCTTTACTTCTGTTTTTATTTCCATTACTCTAGGAGGTGGGTCATAAAGGATCTTGTTTTGATTTATGTCATCGAGTGTTCTGCCTATGATTTCCTCTAAGAGTTTTATAGCTTCTGGTCTTACATTTAGGTCTTTAATCCATTTTGAGTTTATCTTTGTGTATGGTGTTAGGAAGTGTTCTAGTTTCATCCTTTTACATGTAGCTGTCCAGTTTTCCAAACACCATTTATCGAAGAGGCTGTCTTTGCCCCATTCTTGCCTCCTTTCTCAAAAATAAAGTACCTATAGGTGCATGGGTTTATTTCTGAGCTTTCTATCTTGTTCTTTGATCTATATTGCTGTGTTTGTGCCAGTACCATGCTGTCTTGATGAGTGTAGCTCTGTAGTATAATCTGAAGTCAGGAAGCTTGATTTATCCCGCTCCATTCTTCTTTCTCAAGACTGCTTTGGCCATTTGGGGCCTTTTGTGTTTCCATATGAATCGTGAATTTTTTTTGTTCTAGTTCTGTAGGTAAGTTGATATGGATCACATTGAATCTGTAGATTGCATTTGGTAGTATAGTCATTTTCACAATATTGATTCTTCCTACCCAGGAGCATGGAATATCTCTCCATCTGTTTATGTCATCTTTGATTTCTTTCTTTAATGTCTTATAATTTTCTGTGTACAGTTCTTTTGTTTCCTTAGGCAAGTTTATTCCTAGATATTTAATTCTTTTTGTTGTAATGGTGAATGGGATTGGTTCCTTAATTTCTCTTTCTGACTTTTCATT
>SJYQ01006441.1:28620-41755 GCA_006410935.1 Redunca redunca
CAAGACCAAGAAAATAATCAAGAAATAAAACACTCAGAAGTGACATGTTATTTAGAGAGGAAAACAGATTCTAGAAATAGTAGATTTTTTTGTCTCAAACCATAGAGGACATAAGTAAATGGTATGTCATTTTTTCAAATCCTGTTTATTTTGGTGGTTGTATGATGTGATGATTGATTGACATATACATAAAGAAATGACAAACACAATCAAATTAATTAACATAACCATCACCTCATATAATTACCTTTTTTTGTGGTGACAGCACATACAAACTCTTCCTTGCAATGCCAAGTACTATTACATCCAATCACAATGCTGTACATTAGATTACCAGAAATTATTCATCTTGTAACTAAGAGATTGTGTCCTTGACCAATATTTTTTGAATTCTTTAGGAAAGAATCCATAACCCTAAATTTTACATTCTTTTTTAAAAAAATTATTTATTTTTAGTTGAAGGATAATTGCTTTACAGGATTGCATTGGTTTCTATAAAACATCAACATGAATCAGCCATAGTGTATCTCCTGCTTTAACATGTACAGTTTACCTTGATTCCTGGATCTAACATTCCAGGTTTCTATGCAAAATTGTTCGTTACAACATAGGACTAATTTCACCACCAGACACATCCACAACTGAGTGTCATTTCCGCTTTGACCCAGCCACTTCATGCTTTCTGTAGCTGTTAGTAATTGCCCTCTATTCTTCCCCAGTAGCATAATGGACACCTTCTGACCTGGGGCCTCATCTTCTAGGGTCATATATTTTTACCTTTCCTTACTGTTCATGGGGTTCTCTCAGCAGGAATACTGGAGTGGATTACCATTTCTTCCTCCAGTGGACCACATTTTTTCAGAACTCTTCACTATGACCCATCTGTCTAGGGGGACCCTGAATAGCATGGCTCATAACTTCACTGAGTTACACATGCCCCTTCTTCATGACAAGGCTGTGGTCCACGAAGGGGATAGTTCAGCCTCAGCAAGTTGATTTTCCAGACAAATGAAAATAATGTGAAAGAAAGGAAGAAAGGAAAAAGGAAAGAATATAATTACATTTAAATAACAATCTAAAACTGGGAAAGAATGAATGAAGAAGAGATACAATACACCAGACAAAGAAGGGTATATTTTATTGCAGAAGAATACAATTTCCTAGGATGGTATAACACTTGTGATTCTGACAGACACAAATTAGCAGTATGAGACTTGCCATGGCCTCTCTCAGGGCATGATAGATTAAGCACACACAATTAATAACAACATAGAGGAACAAAATAAATAACAATTAAGATAGATCTAAGTGATGCATTTTACACTCAGCACTTACATGAAGATAACAGACTTTATATTCTGATAAATATGAAGTCAGTTGCAAGGGACAGTGTGCCTGCTGAGAGTAACTGAAAGCTCAGGGGATACATAAAGGAAAAAAATTAAATCAGCTTGGTTCAAAGAGGATGCTGAGGAATTACTCTGTGCAATTACTGGATCTCTTAGGAGAAGACAGGACCGGCAGAGCAAGCCTACAACTGAAAACAGCTTCTATCCAGAGTTGTTTACATAAAAATAAACAGCTAAAAAAGTGAGCTGTGCTTTAAGTCTCTGAGCTAACCAAAAGCCATCCCTCATTTTAGCTGAGACCCCAACAACTTACACCCTCTGAATCAGGTGACTGAACCATGAATAAATCAGCTCCCATTTTACTTTCAATCATTTATCTGAGAGGGCTTGCCTGATGGCTGAGATAGTAAACAATCTGCCTGCAATTCAGGAGACCCAGGTGTAATCCCTGAGCTGGGATGATCCCCTGGAGAAGGGAATAGGTACCCACTCCAGTATTCTTGCCTGGAGAAATCCATGGACAGAGAAGCCTGGTGGGCCACAGTTCATGGGGGCACAAAGAGTCTTTCACTTTCATATCTATCTAGGTACAAATGATAAAGCACATTCAACTAGGTGGAAACAGAGATGTAACACCATTTTGGGTAGTGTGATGCAATTTCCTACTGTCCTGCTGCATCCCACCGGAAAATGAACATATCCCCTTCATAGCCATCTGGATGATGTGTGGCAGTATCACAGTGCTTTTGTTCAAGTAACTGTTATTTTACTTAATACTGGGCCCAAAGTACCTGAGTAACGATGCTGGCAACTTCAATATTCTCTTATTGTGCCTAATTTATAAATTAAACTTTGGCATATGTATTCACGTACAGGAAAAAAAAAAATATATATATATATAGAGAGAGAGAGAGAGTTCAGTACTGTTTGCAGTTTCAGGCTTCCACTGGGCTTGAAAGTTGATAAGTGTATGATCAGGCCTCTCAAGATGGCTGTTGTCTTGCTCTCTGTCCATCCCTTGCTTGACCAGTGCCTGGTTCACCTATACCCTACTCACATGACTGACCTTCCCACATACTTGCCCCAGGCCCCAGCTACTAATGAGTGTTCTTAATCAGTGGGGAAGTGAGGGTCATGCTCCTCTGCTAGTTTCCCTGGTAACCAATGAGCCAATCTGACATCAATTGCCTATAACTGGCCATCTTCCCTTTCCCAGATCGAAGGCTGCAGCCACATCCAGTCCACAATCCACAACGAACAGTGAGGTGTCACTTCACAACCTTGCTTCAGACGTGTAAGATCACCCCATATCCATTAAACAACTGATGTCTCTGTCTTGGACTCTGGGGTCTTTCTTTGGCTTTGAAGCTGGGCAAGCACAGGCCTTGTAGGCCTGCAGGGTGCAGCTGAACAGTAAGAGTCAGTCTTAAAAGTTCTCATCAAAAGAAAACATATTTTGGAACTATGAATGCTGTCAGATGTTAAATNGAGAGGCCTGGCAGGCTACAGTCCATGGCGGGTGGCGGGGTGGGGGGGGAGTCACAAAAGGGTTGAACTCAACTTAGTGACTAAACAACAGCGACAAAAACAAAAATATAACTTAATAGAACTTAGAGGAGATATTAAAAAACATGATTTGAAATAAAAATATGATCGCTTCTCGGCCTTTTGGCTAAGATCAAGTGAAATAAACATATGAAATAGATGGAATAGCATATTTCCACAGATGACCTCTAAGCCCGAATAGCTTCATAAATGAGTTCTGTCAATATTTAAATAAGGAATAATTCCAATATTACATAAAATTTTTAGAGAATAGAGATAGAAGGTACACTACCCTCTTGCATTATGCATAGCATTCAGTTCAGTTCAGTTCAGTTCAGTTCAGTCACTCAGTCATGTCTGACTCTTTGTGACCCCATGAACCACAGCACACCAGGCCTCCCTATCCATCACCAACTCCCAGAGTTCACCCAAACCCATGTCCATCAAGTCGGTGATGCCATCCAACCATATTATCCTCTGTCGTCCCCTTCTCCTCCTGCCCTCAATCTTTCCCAGCATCAGGGTCTTTTCAAATGAGTCAGCTCTTCACATCAAGTGGCCAAAGCATTGGAGTTTCAGCTTCAACATCAGCCTTTCCAATCAACACCCAGGACTGATCTCCTTTAGAATGGACTGGTTGGATCTCCTTGCAGTCCAAGGGACTCTCAAAAGTCTTCTCCAACACCACAGTTCAAAAGCATCAGTTCTTTGGCACTCAGCTTTCTTTATAGTCCAACTCTCATATCCATACATGACTACTGGAAAAACCATAGCTTTGACTAGATGGACCTTTGTTGGCAAAATAATGTCTCTGCTTTTGAATATGCTGTCTAGGTTGGTCATAACTTTTCTCCCACGGAGTAAGCATCTTTTAATTTCATGGCTGCAGTCACCATCTGCAGTGATTTTGGAGCCCCCCAAAATAAAGTCTTCCACTTTTTCCACTGTTTCCCCATCTATTTGCCATGAAGTGATGGGACCAGATGCCGTGATCTTAGTTTTCTGAATGTTGAGCTTTAAGCCAACTTTTTTACTCTCCTCTTTCACTTTCATCAAGAGTCTCTTTAGTTCTTCTTCACTTTCTGCATAATTACATTGGTACAAAAACTAGATGGGGTACTTTCAGAAGTTTAAATTACAAACCTTTTTTTCATAAACATAGATGACAATATCCTAAGCAACAAACAAACAAATAAAAAAAATTAAAAGCCCAGCAATATATAGAAAAGAGAGGATATCATGACAAAGCTGCTTTTATCCCAGGAAAGCAAGATTGATTTAACATTTGAAAATAAGTCAGGGTANGATGATGGAGAAGGGAAATCTAAACATGATCTCCTCAGTAGATGCAGAAACATATCTTCTTAAAACTCATCATTCATTCATGCTAAAACAACTATTAGAAAAAGAGATGTAGAAAAGACTCTCCAAATATTTATTGGTATAATTTTCGAGTGAACAGGGTCTTTCTAGGCATGTTACAAAGTAGAATTCACAAAAGAAAAAGATTGTCTCGATAAATTTTGGTACAACAAGACTGAAAAGACATTACAAATTTATATACCAAGTTAAAACTCAAAGGACAAGTTTAAAAAATATTTGCTACCTATATCACAGACAGTGGATGGACTAATTTCCCAAATAAGACAATCTTTCAACCATTAAAAAAAAGGAACAAAGATCAGTCTATTGTTTGTGATAACAACAGCTAATGTAACAGAGAAACTACCAAACTCATGGCCTTGCACTCTAGAAATGTTTCTTTCCCACGTAAAATTCAAATGGAAGCAGGCTTGGGAGCCTTGGCTTTGCTTTCTGAACTTATTCAGGGATCAACCCGCAGAAGAATCTCTGCCAGCATCAGCATTTGGCTGCATTGGTCACTCTACTTTGAATCTTCTGCCAGCACATGGGGAAAGAAGGAGAACAGGAGGATTCAAAGGAGGCTTTTAGGAGTCATCTGGTCAATGTACACCACTTAAATCCACTTTCCCTTGGCCAGGATGCAGTCCATGGGCCTGAGTTAGGTGCTGTAGGGCTGGGAGACTCCAGCAGGAAAAGGAACAGGTTTAGGGAACAGCTAGTCAGTTCTGCTTGGAGAAGGCAATGGCACCCCACTCCAGTACTCTTGCCTGGAAAATCCCATGGATGGAGGAGCCTGGTGGGCTGCAGTCCATGGGGTCGTGAAGAGTTGGACACGACTGGGCGACTTCACTTTCACTTTTCACTTTCATGCACTAGAGAAGGAAATGGCAGTCCACGCCAGTGTTCTTGCCTGGAGAATCCCAGGGACGGGGGAGCCTGGTGGGCTACCGTCTATGGGGTCGCACAGAGTTGGACACGACTGAAGCGACTTAGCAGCAGCAGCAGCAGCAGTCAGTTCTGCTACTGGTGTGACAAATATTCATGGAAGGGAAAATACATAATGCCTCTCAAAGTATTTAAAAAAACCCCAGCCTAGTTCATAATAAGGCTAATGAGTATTTTAACTACTATAAGCTATCACTCCTTACTTATCATGTTGCCCAATATACAAGTATTTGAAACATACTGTTTTGGTGAGGATGTGGGGAAACAGAAATACTCCTGCATTGTTAGTGCTGGCGTGAATTGATACAACACCTGGAGAGGGCAAGATCTGTCAAAATCATGTGTGCATTTACCCTTTGGTCCAGAAATCCTACTCCTACGAATTTAGCCACTTGCACAAGTGTGGCATGATAACATATGTAAGCTTATTCAATGTAGCTTTGTGATGACATGAGGTTGGAAAAACCNGTGTCCATCAGTAGCAGAATTGTAAATAAAATTAAGTACAGTGATGTAAAAGGATATCATGCAGCTATTTAAGAAAAATAGAATGTTACTTAAGTGTACAATATGGAACTACACTTGATGGGTCCAATCTTGATTCTCCCCACTTTTAGCCATATTACCCTTGACAAGTTGTTCACATTCTGTATGCTTTAATTTCTTCATCAATAAAAGAGGATAATCTTTAATACTTCATTGGGCATAGTGAGGATTAAACCAACAGGTTTAAAGCACTTAACACAAGGGCATGATAGGCATCTCTAACTTTTGCTTCATTATGATCATGCAGAAAGACCTCAAAGATATGCTGGAAATGGAAAAATGTAGGCCCAGAACACTCACTATTTGGTATTTAACCATTTTTATATAAAGAGGAGTGGTTGAAATACACCTATACACTTGTACATGCCTAACGTAAAAGGAAGGATATGTAAGAACCTGTTGGGAAAGTGTTGCCTTTGTGCAGGATACCTGTATGATCCAACAACTGGGGCAAGAGACATACTTTTGACTGAATGTTTGTAACTTTTGAATTTTATATCATGTGTGTGTATCACCTAGTCATCGTTTTTTTCAAGAAGGAAGGAAGAAAAGAAAAAATCAGTAACACGAGCTTTGGAGCTATGCAATCTGAATTTGTGACCTTCTCTACCACACTGGTTCAGCTATTTAAGGAGGGGCTTGGTGCAAAATGAAAATTCACGGCTTCTCACTGAAAAACCTGTGCAAAGCTTTCCCCCACGTTCTCCCAGGTCTGTCTTTTGATTTGCCACTGTGTTTTGCATTTGCTGTGTTATGCAGTTAAGGTCCTCACAGGTGTCTTGTGTCTCTCCAACCCCTGGACCTGGCACTCTCCACCCTGGCCCTTCCTGTACCCACACCCACCATGTGTGTCATTAGAAAACTTCTCTGGGGCATCAATCTCTTCATCAGCAAAATGGAGGTTTAAAAATAAAAACATGAAACCGCTTACCTTTCTGTGAAGCTTCAGTGAGATTTATGTGTAAAGTGCTTAGCATATTACCTGATATCATGCCACAAATGATTACATGTTGAATATAATTATTTCATTATTAGTTGGTTGGTTTAGTCACCAAGTCGTGTCCGACTCTTGAGATCCCATGGACTGTAGCCTGCCAGGCTCCTCTGTCCATGGGGTATTAATAAGACTATATATTATGTTATAAACAAAGAATAGGTGTGGTATCAGAATTCTAATTGTTAAATACTTTATTAAAACATTAGAAGGTATATATACATGATATCATAAGCACATGCAAACATCACACCAGATAGCACCATCGACCACTGCAGATTAAACCAGAGTTTCCTCCTACAGTTTTGGCTGGAGTAATGTGTCCCATTCCACCCCCTAAAGCTGTCAGCTATTCACCCATCTGCAGACAGTATCAGCAAGCTCAGAACAAGGTGTCCAACTATCATGAATCCATTTGGGGAAAATTGGTCGTGATGAGACACATGTGGTTCACAGAAGCTGGATCAAGTAACTGAGTTCCCATGGCAACCAAGGATCTCAAGGAACTCCATCTCCCATGGAAAATGCAAGGTGAGGTTTCTCTAAGAGGTAGGCCTGGAAGTTGCTGGGAGGGTTTGGTGCCTCTCTTCTGGGTCTTGTCCACCTTACACCAGGCCCTCAAAAACACCTCTTGGGGCGCACTTGCATGCCTCATGGAGCACCAGTGCCCAGGGGTTCAGGCATCTTCTGTGTCCCCAGCCCAGGACACCACTTCCTTGTCTCCACCTGTCCTTCCTTCTTCATGGGGTTGGGTGCTTCTCCTTTTCGCTCAGCAAGGTGCCACTGTCTCTGTACATACTCTCTCACTGGAGTTATCCTGGGGTGTGTTACATTACCCGGCCCCATTAATAAGGTGACCAGGTGGGGCAATAGCTGCAGGGGAGTGTGGGGAGTCAACACAGGAGGAACTATAGCAGGTCTGTAGCCTGATGGGAATGATCAGCCATGGTCTAAGTCCATGATTCCTGTTAGTTTTCTCCATGTAATGAGCAGGTTCTCCAAATGCTGGCCTTTTCAACAACACAGTGCTGGCAATGGAAGTCTCCTATGGGCCCTGAGTGTTCCTTTGTGGTTTTGCTGGGTGTGCCAAGAGTAGAAAGCCCTAACTGCTCTTAACCAAATTTCTCTGGGTTTCATTTGTCCTGAGGATATGAGGGATGAGATAACACCTCCCTCGGGGAGCAGGAGTACTTCTGCTCACTACAAAAGCAGGAAATCTCCCAAACTCAGGAATCCATTTGTATATCACAACCCTCTGCACGTGTAAGCATCCACATCTACCTTCCTTGCCCCCAGGGGACTTTTGGCATATGCAGCACTGGTGCAAACCTCATGCTCTGCCTTTGCTGCCAGTGGAAAGCTCTTTGTCTCACCCAGGAGTCTTCTGTCAGGATCTGTCAATCTGTAGCAAATTAACTCATGAATTTGCAAGTAGCATAAAATCTCAGACCCTCCACAGTCCTGAACACACAGATTGAAATACATCACTCTTCCATTTCTCTTTGCTTTAAGATAAAGGCCAACTTTGCCAACATGGTCTTCTAGGCCCTGCCTGGCCTGGCCCTGCCTACCTCTCCAGGTTCTTGTGCCACTTTCCCCCACAACTCTCTGCTCTTTAGTCACATGAAGGAAAAAAGCAGGTGCTGACGTGTGCCACTCATCTGATGGTTAGACAGAGGCCTCAGTGCTGCTGATAACAGGTCCTGCTACTGATGGTTAAACCATGTTATCCTCCCGTTGGACATAAACAACCAAATCACCCAACCCAAACTCAAATCACATAATATATCTTTTCTAACATGATCTTCCTGACACACATTCATGGTTCCACAAGTCATTCACTTCTTTAGTGCAATTAGTGATAAATGCCACTTCCTTAACCCCCTACGTATTCCTGGTATCTTTGGTTAGATGGCATTGACTACTTCCATGTCAGTAATTCTTTCAGCTTATCAAACATGCCAGTTTCTTTCCTGCTATGGGGACTTTGGGCTTCCCTGATAGCTCAGTTGGTAGAGAATCCGCCTGCATAGAGCAGACCCCAGTTTGATTCCTGGGTCAGGAAGATCCACTGGAGAAGGAATAGGCTACACCTTCCAGTATTCTTGGGCTTCCCTTGTGGTTCAGCTGGTAAAGAATCCACCTGCAATGTGGTAGACCTGGGTTCAATCCCTGAGTTGGGAATATCCCCTGGAGAAGGGAAAGGCTACCCACTCCAGTATTCTGGGCTGGAGAATTCCATGAACCATATAGTCCATGGGGTCACAAAGAGTCGGACACAACTTAGTGACTTTCACTTGCCTGCCTAGACTATAGTTCTAACCTCCTTTCCCTTACTAACTCCTCCCTATGCTGAATTTGTTAGCATACATGTTGCTTTCTATACTTTCTAAGCAAAATTTGATTTCATATTCTGATAGCACTATGTATTTTCCTTTGTATGTGTCGTATTTTATAGTATGCGTTTTTATTTTTTATTTCTTTATATCTAAATGTAGTTACCACATCTACCTTGCTTATTACTATTATGCTTTATCTATCAGTAGGCCTGGTATGGAGAAGGCAATGGCACCCCACTCCAGTACTCGTCTGGAAAATCCTATGGACGGAGGAGCCTGGTAGGCTGCAGTCCATGGGGTCGCTAAGAGTCGGACACGACTGAGTGACTTCACTTTCACTCTTCAGGAAATGGCAACCCACTCCAGTGTTCTTGCCTTGAGAATCCCAGGGACAGGGGAGCCTGGTGGGCTGCTGTCTATGGGGTCGCACAGAGTCGGACACGACTGAAGCGATGCAGCAGCAGCAGCAGCAGCAGCAGCAGCAGGCCTGGTACATTGTCACAACCCAATAGTTGTTATTTACTCATTCTACAAATAATTTTTTATAACTATTATTTGCTAGTCCCTATTCTATGGCTTGCGAATCCAAAGCTGAAACAAATCAAATTCTGGCCATGGTGTAGATTACATTTTCACCAGGGAACGAAACAATGTAAGAATTATAGAAGTCCCTCAATACATATTTAGTGAGAAACTGAGAGAAATAACACACTGTTCTCAAAGCTAGCAATGCAGCAGAGAAGAAAATGGATATAATTTATGTCCTGAAGTCAAGGTTACTTTGATAAGATTTCAGTCAGTTCAGTTGCTCAGTTGTGTCTGACTCTTTGCCACCGAATGGACTACAGCACACAGTCCTAGGTCCATACTATTTCCCTGTCCAACACCAACTCCCAGAGCTTACTCTAACTCATGCCCATCGAGTTGGTGATGCCATCCAACCATCTCATCCTCTGTCATGCCCTTCTCCTCCTGCCTTCAATCTTTCCCAACATCAAAGTTTTTTCCAATCAGTTCTTCACATCAGGTGGCCAAAGTATTAGAGTTTCAGCTTCAGCATCAGTCCTTCCAACGAATGTTCAGGACTGATTTCCTTTAGGCTTGACTGGTAGGAACTCCTTGCAGAACAAGAGTCTTCTTCAACACCACAGTTTAAAAGCATCAAGTCTTCAGTGCTCAGCTTTCTTTATAGTCCAACTCTCACATTCATACATATTGGAAAAACCATAGCTTTGACTAGATGGACCTTTGTTGGCAAAGTAGTATCTCTGCATTTTAATATGTTGTCTAGGTTGGTCATAACTTTCCTTCCAAGGAGTAAGCATCTTTTAATTTCATGGCTGCAGTCACCATCTGCAGTGCTTTTGGAGGCCCCCCTGCCAAAAAAAAATGTCTCTCAAAGCTTCCATTGTTTCCCCATCTGTTTGCCATGAAGTGATGGGACTGGATGCTGTGATCTTAGCTTTTTGAATGTTGAGTTTTAAGCCAACTTTTTCACTCTCCTCTTTCACTTTCATCAAGAGGCTCTTTAATTTTTCTTCCCTTTCTGCCATTAAGAGTGGTGTCATCTGCATATCTGAAGTAATTGGTATTTCCCCTGGCAATCTTTATTCTAGCTTGTGCTTCATCCAGCCCTGCATTTCACATGAACTATTCTGCATATAAGTTAAATAAGCAGGGTGACAATATACAACCTTGACGTACTCCTTTCCCAATTTGGAACCAGTCTGTTGTTCCATACTCAGTTCTAACTGTTGATTCTTGACCTGCATACAGATTTGTCAGGAGGCAGGTCAGGTGGTCTGGTATTCCCATCTCTTAAAGAATTTTCCAGTTTACTGTGATACACACAGTCAAAGGCTTTGGCATAGTCAATAAACCAGAAGTAGATATTTTTCTGGGATTCTCTTGCTTCTTTGATGATCCAGCCGATGTTGGCAATTTGATCTCTGGTTCCTCTGCCTTTTCTAAATCCAGTTTGAACATCTGGAAGTTCATTGTTCACTGTTGAAGCCTGGCTTGGAGAATTTTTAGCATTACTCTGCTAGCATATGAGATGAGTGCAATTCTGCAGTAGTTTGAACATTCTTTGGCATTGCCTTTCTTTGGGATTGGAATGAAAACTCAATTTTTCCAGTCCTGTGGCCACTGCTGACTTTTGCAAATTTGCTGACATCTTGAGTGCAGCACTTTCACAGCATCATCTTTCAGGATTTGAAATAGCTCAACTGGAATTCCATCACCTCCACTAGCTGTGTTGGTAGTTATGCTTTCAAAGGCCCACTTGACTTCACATTCCAGGATGTCTGGCTCTAGGTGAGTGATCACACCATCGTGATTATCTGGGTCATGAAGATCTTTTTTGTACAGTTCTTGTGTGTATTCTTGCCACCTCTTCTTAATATCTTCTGCTTCTGTTAGGTCCATACCATTTCTGTCCTTTATTGTGCCCATCATTGCATGAAATTTTCCCTTGATATCTCCAATTTTCTTGAAGAGATCTCTAGTCTTTCCATTCTATTGTTTTCCTCTATTTCTTTGTATTCATCACTGAGGAAGGCTTTCTTATCTCTTCTTGCTGTTCTTTGGAACTCTGCATTCAAATGGGTATATCTTTCTTTTTCTCCTTTGCCTTTCTCTTCTCTTCTTTCCTCAGCTATTTGTAAGGCTCCTCAGACAAGTGTTTTCCCTTTTTGCACTTCTTTTTCTTGGGGATGGTGTTGATCACTGCCTCTTGTACAGTGTCATGAACCTCTGTCCATATTTCTTCAGGTACTCTGTCTATCAGATGTAATCCCTTGAATCTATTTGTCACTTCCACCTCGTAATCGTAAGGGATTTCATTCAGATCATACTTGAATGGTTGAAATAAATATAATGTGATCATTCAGAGAGTGGAGAAGTACTCTCTCCATCTGATGTGGCAAATAAGAAAGTCTCTCTGAGAAGCTGATTATGTGCCCCGAGTACTATGAAATAAATAATAAATACAGTGATTGATCATGTAAGCCTTTGTTAGTCTTTGTATTAGCTTTTTTTTCTTTTTCAAAGAAAATGGAAAGCATTAAGAGTTTGTTGAGGTGAATAGGGGATTTAACTTATATTTTACTAGGATTTCTCAGGACTTTGTGAGGAGTACTGACACAGGAGTGAGAGGTGAGGGACAAGATTGATAACTAAGAAAATAGCTAAGAGGCCACTAAAATTATCCAAATGAGAGATGATAGTGACTTAGGCTGTGGCACATATATCTGTGTTGCACCTCTTGTATTCTTCTTCAAAATGAAACTTGCCATCCAATTGAGAAGAATGTGTTTAACTGACAACTATTAGCTCCTTGAGCCTGCATTTGCTTTCCAAATGAAGTCCTAATCTTCTCTGATGTCCCCCACTTAATAACTGAACAAGATGAAGGTAGCCAACTTCAAGATTTTTACTGGTGTTTCCTAGCCACTATCTGAGTAAGGTTGCTATACAAAGACATAACCATTTCCACCAAACACAGGCTCCTCTAACAAACAATATTTGCCCTAGAACTCTTCACTGTTTTGAGAGAAATTTTTTCACCTCTGCATTATGGTTCAATGGCTCTGTTTGCTGAATCTTTCTTCTTCCTTTTCATTTCACAGTTGTTACTCCCTCTGGTGGTTAATTTTTGTGTGTCCAGGGGTTCTCAGACATTTGGTAAAACATCATTTCCTAGTGTGTATGTGAGAATATTAATCTTTCTTTCATCTCTGAATGATATTAACATTTGAATTGGTGGACTAAGTGAAGGAGATCGTCCTCTCTAATGTTGGATGGCTTCTTCCAGTCAGCTGAAGGCCTGGATAGAATAAATGGAATAAGGAACTCTTCCTGCCTCTCCTCACTGAGCTGGGATATTAGTCTTTTCTAACTTTTGTACTTAACCTGAGAAATCAGCTTATTTCTTCTCACACGTGTGAGAAATGGCAAAACTGAATTTCAGTTCAATTCTGTTTGACTCCAAATTTATGCCATTGACCACTATAGTCTTTCAGTTTGGGCTTAGGTGTTTGGATGACGGTGGC
>SJYQ01006445.1:0-11329 GCA_006410935.1 Redunca redunca
TGAGGAATTTGTGAGGGAGAAAGTAATCTCCTGGTCCTATTCCTCCGCCATCTTCTTCCCCTCCCCCAGATTTGATTTATAGATTATTTTTGTTGTGTCAAGGAATAAATTTTTACAAGTGTTGCATATTATTCTGCACTTTGAAAGAAATGTTGATTGGAATTATGGACGTCAAAGTTGCTTCCAGAGTTGAAAGTTGAAACTAAGGGAACAGATAATATTCCTTAAGATAAGAATATAAAAGTTGAAGAGTGATAGGAGAATAAACAGAATGCAAGATACCACCAAGAACAATTGAGTGACCAAGTTCTGGTAAAGAAGAAAAATAAGGAGTGATTTACAGTTTAACAATTGACAGGAAAACTTGAAAAGACTAATATGGCAGAAACCAACCAAGCAAACACAAAAATGGAAACACAATAGGACATATTCAATGTTGTCTAACTCTAAAAATAAAAGCTGCAGGCTTAATATTAGACTGACTATATCTCAGGTTAATTTCTCATTCCTCTACTTCTAAAATTTCTTTTTCAATTCATTTGGAGCTTTGAGCCCAGATTAGCTCAATAAAGCACAAAGACGAAATGAAAAATGATTACAAAGAAAAAGCATTGTAGTGTTTCTTTATTGTTTTTGTATTTAATATCGATCTATGATGTTTCAATAACAGATTTCCTTAGTCCAGGGAGCTCACTATTGTTTTAGCATTAGGATTGATGTCAACAAAACATCCCTGCTATTATAATAATTTCCTTTATGTATTATCAGAAACATAGAAAGTTAATACTTACACATGAATAGAGTAGATTAATGATATCCCCATCAATGTGTCTATTTATAAATATAGAAACCTCTGACATTAGTCAATCATCTAAAGAGTTAAGTAAAAAGAAATTGGACGTAATTTTAATACTGCAAACCTCTGTAAACATTTTCCTATGGCAATCAAGGTGCATATTTTATTAAATCAAATTTCCCTGCATTAGCTAAGAGTTTAAAGGCTGGCTTTATGAAAGAGCATTAAGGACACACATCAGGTATGCAGGATTGTGATATAAAATTGATTTATTAAAAAAAACTCTGCATTTTAAACAAAAAGGAAAACATATCTTCATATAAATGTTTTTATGGTATGTCTATTATATTACAGAAACGCAAATAATAAGAGATTTTATGAGTTGCCATGAAATATTTATTGTAATACTCTTTATGCATCATAATAAAATGTGTATTCCAAATACAACATGTAAGATTCATGCAGTGTGATTCAAGTAACTTACATCCCACATTTAACTTTTCAAACATTTCATTGAATTCTTTATTTGTAAGTTCCTTCAAAAACTACAATATTTTGGGGGGCACCAAAAAAGATAAGAATAATAAGACTTTGTGTGTGTGTGTGTGTGTGTGTGTGTGTGTGTGTATACTTGGATTAGTTTGCTGAAGGCAGATCATATGCTGCACAAGAAAAATTTTTGAAAATCTATATATTCAAAATCTCATTGGAGACATTATCACTCTCAAACAATATTGTCTTTTGAATTTTGATAAAACAAATGCTGTTTTCATAAACTATGTAATTTCTTATCAACTATAGTGATGCTCCTATATATTACATAAATGTCAATTGAAAAGAAATCATTAAAAGTTGTCCATGCTGCCCCTTCCTTGTCCCTTTCTGTTCATTCAAGAAAAAAAGCTGCAAGGAGTAGGCTGATAATTATGTTAAGATTTTTGTAGTCTCTATAACTGGATTTAATCATGTCAAGTGAGAGCCCTGTAACTGAGATAGCAAAAATAAATTTTCATAGAAGCTGCATTGGGGAATCATTGTAATATATTAACTATTTTGATCTGTGTTCACTGGAGAGCACATTTCCCAGATGTTTTCAGAATGGTGGCATCAATATCCAAGTTTAAAACCATCATATCAATTTTAGTTGAAATCAATTAAATGTTCAAATAAAAAAAGTGTTGGTTGTAACATAGTCCGAATTTTACATGAGAGTATAAAAGTAGAATAGATTAAAACCACCATTTCCACCATTTCTGTTGGAGTAAGTTTCTCTAAAGCTTTCTTGCCAAAACTAGCTTCAATCTCCAGTATAAAAACAAATATGCAACTCCAAACAAGACCTCTATGTATGCATACCAAATTACATCTAAAACTTCTCTTATTCTTTTATAACTCTTATTCAGTTCAGTTCAGGGCAGTCGCTCAGTCATATCCAACTCTTTGCAACCCCATGAATTGCAGCACGTCAGGCTTCCCTGTCCATCACCAACTACCGGAGTTCACCTAAACCCATGTTCATCCAGTCGGTGATGCCATCCAGTAATCTCATCCTCTGTTGTCCCCTTCTCCTCCTGCCCCTAATCCCTCCCAACATCAGAGTCTTTTCTAATGAGTTAACTCTTCGCATGAGGTGGCCAAAGTACTGGAGTTTCAGTTTTAGCATCATTCCTTCCAAAGAACACCAAGGACTGATCTTTAGGACGGACTGGTTGGATCTCCTTGCAGTCCAAGGGACTCTCAAGAATCTTCTCCAACACCACAATTCAAAAGCATTAATTATTCGGTGCTCAGCTTTCTTCACAGTCCACTCTCACATCCATACATGACCGCTGGAAAAAACATAGCCTTGTTTAGACGGACCTTTGTCGGCAAAGTAATGTCTCTGCTTTTGAATATTCTGTCTAGGTTGGTCATAACTTTCCTTCCAAGGAGTAAGCGTCTTTTAATTTCATGGGTGCAGTCACCATCTGCAGTGATTTTAGAGCCCCCAAAATAAAGTCTGACACTGTTTACACTGTTTCCCCTTTTATTTCAATGAAGCGATGGGACCAGAGGCCATGATCTTCATTTTCTGAATATTGAGCTTTAAGCCAACTTTTTCACTCTCCACTTTCACTTTCATCAAGAGGCTTTTTAGTTCCTCTTCACTTTCTGTCATAAGGGTGGTGTCATCTGCATATCTGAGGTTATTGACATTTCTCCCGGCAATCTTGATTCCAGCTTGTGCTTCTTCCAGCCCAGTGTTTCTCATGATGAACTCTGCATACAAGTTAAATAAACAGGGTGACAATATACAGCCTTGACGTATTCCTTTTCCTATTAGGAAATTGTCTGTTGTTCCATGTCCAGTTCTAACTGTTGCTTCCTGACCTGCATATAGATTTATCAAGAGGCAGATCAGGTGGTCTGGTATTCCGATCTCTTTCAGAATTTTCCAGTTTACTGTGATCCACACAGTCAAAGGCTTTGGCATAGTCAATAAAGCAGAAATAGATGTTTTTCTGGAACTCTCTTGCTTTTTCCATGATCCAGCAGATGTTGGCAATTTGATCTCTGGTTCCTCTGACTTTCCTAAAACCAGCTTGAACATCTGGAAGTTGACAGTTCATGTATTGCTGAAGCCTGGCTTGGAGAATTTTTAGCGTTACCTTACTAGCGTATGGGATGAGTGCAATTGTGCCGTAGTTTGAGCATTCTTTGGTATTGCCTTTTTTGGGGGATTGGAATGAAAACTGACCTTTTCCAGTCCTGTGGCCACTGCTCAATTTTCCAAATTTGCTGGCATATTGAGTGCAGCACTTTAATAGCATCACTTTTTAGAATTTGAAATAGCTCAACTGGAATTCCATCATCTCCACTAACTTTCTTCGTAGTGATGCTTTCTAAGGCCCACTTGACTTCACATTCCAGGATGTCTGGCTCTAGGTGAGTGATCACACCATCGTGATTACCTGGGGTGTGAAGATCTTTTTTGTACAATTCTTCTGTGTATTCTAGCCACCTCATTATTCTTAATATCTTCTGCTTCTGGTCCATACCCTTTCTGTCCTTTATCGAGCCCATCTTTGCATGAAATGTTTCCTTGGTATCTTTAATTTTATTGACAAGATCTCTAGTCTTTCTCATTTTGTTGTTTTCTTCTATTTCTTTGCATTGATCACTGAGGAAGTCTTTCTTATTTCTCCTTGCTATTCTTTTGAACTCTGCATTTAGATGCTTATATCTTTCCTTTTCTCCTTTGCTTTTCACTTCTCTTCTTTTCACAGTTATTTGTAAGGCCTCCCCAGACAGCCATTTTGCTTTTTTGCATTTCTTTTCCATGGGGATGGTCTTGATCCCTGTCTCCTGTACAATGTCACGAACTTCCATCCATAGTTCATCAGGTACTGTGTCTATCAGATCTAGTCCCTTAAATCTATTTCTCACTTTAACTGGATAATCATAAGGAATTTTATTTAGGTTATACCTGAATGGTCTAGTGGTTTTCCCTACTTTCTTCAATTTAAGTCTCCATTTGGCACTAATGAGTTCATGATCTGAGCCACAGTCAGCTCCCAGTCTTGTTTTTGCTGACTGTATAGAGCTTCTCCTTTTTTGGCTGCAAAGAATATAATCAATCTGATTTCGGTGTTGACCGTCTAATGATGTCCATGTGCAGGGTCTTCTCTTGTGTTGTTGGAAGAGGGTGTTTGCTATGACCAGTGCATTCTCTTGGCAAAACTCTATTAGCCTTTGTCCTGCTCTATTGCATACTCCAAGGCCAAATGTGTCTGCTACCCCAGGTGTTTCTTGACTTCCTACTTTTGCATTCCAGTCCCCTATAATGAATAGGACATCTTTTTTGGGTGTTAGTTCTAAATTTTATGAAATATCCTAATTTCTTTATTTTTTTTTTTCTGGAACCCAAGCTAACAAATGAGCATGGAATTAAATAATACTATTTATATTGTTTTATGCAAACATTATCAAGGTTTTACCTTTTAGCATACTTTTGTACCTTTTCTTATCTAGTTATTATATCTAATGAGAAAAAAACTATAGAACCATTTGTGGTGGTTTAGTCACAAAATGGTGTCTGACTCTTGTGACCCCATGGAATATAGCCTGCCAGGTTCCTTTGTCCATGGGATTTTCCAGGCAGGAATACTGGAGTGGGTTGCCATTTCCTTCTCCAATAGAGCTATTTACTTATTCATTTATTTGATTATTTTACCAATATTTTTTGAGATCCTAATACATGTCAGGCATTATATAAGGCCTTGGGGTACAAAATGATACACAGCTTGCTTTCATAAAGATTTTCATCTAATGAAGAACACAACCAATTGTTTGATAAATATTCATTTAAATCTTGTTAAGAGCAAGGACCAGTGTAGGTTTGGGATCGTGTCAATGAGTAATGACCCTGCTGTTATGGAAGCTACATTCTACATTGATTGTAGGAAATGTAATTATAAAATAATTATTATTTAAAAAATCACAGAAATGTAATTACATCTAACAATAGATGCTATGGAGCCAGAGAAAGGACTGAGTTGAGTAATTAAAATAAGGTGTTCTTAATCTAAACCTGAAAGAAGGGTCATGGTAATGAGGAGAGAGAATTTTTTTTCCCTTAGAACTAACTTTAAGCAGAAACTTAAGGGATAGGTAGAAATTAGCTAAATTAAAGAGAGAAAGGGACAATATCATACCCAGGAACAGCATGTGGAGTGCCCTGAGGTAGACAGTTTGCTGCATTCAAGAAACCAAAATGAAGCTAGTGTGTCTGGAACTGAGTAAAAATGGCAAAATTGAGGCAGAGGATTAGGCAACAATGTCCAGGTCACATAGGGCCCTATGAACCATGCTAATGATTGTGGATTTTATCTTAAGTAAAATAGCCAATGGATTTTAAAGAAGAGTTGATACATAGCATGAAGCAATAGTAATAATATTCCTAATATAATAAACAATCAAAATGACCAATATTGCTATTAAGGACATACACGTGCCAGGCAGGGTGCCATGTGTTTTGTACTGTTTTTCCTCCATGCATTGCTCACAGAAAAATGACAAGGTAGATGTTAATAACACCATTGTACAGTTGAACAAATTAGGTTTAGTGAAGCTGTATAAGCTGTCCAAGATGACACAGCTTGTATGGGAAAAACTGAATTCGAATGTCTGTTTAATTCTAAACCCTCATCAATACTTTCTGACTCCAAATCAGACATCTTTCCAGAATGCTATTTTCAAAAATTAATAAGAGGCCAGATAAGATAAGAAAGAGCTAATTTGTTTCCTTTGAAACCACAGGCTCCAATTAGAGGTGGATTTAGGATAGAGTTTAAGTTTTAGAACCTCTCACCTGTAGGGGCTTTTCTTTAAAAAGCCCCAACTCTTACATCAATTGTGCAAGATTCAGAACATTATAATGTTAATTACACCACAATATCAAGGCCTTTCTAAGTAAGAAATCAAGCCAGGGAAGAAGGCAATTGCAGAGAGAGAGAGACAGAAAAAAAAAAATTCATTCAGAGGAAAATCACCACATTCCTAGAAATGGTTAAAGATTTGTCAATTATTTGCAAGTAGCAAGAATAACAGAGTTGGAGAAAGCTCAGCCCAGACCCTTGAGAATAAGTGAGTTTGATGATCAACTTCTGTGATGTAGGTTGAGTCCTCCAGGAAGCAGGATAAGGTACCCTTTTATCAGGATTATAACCTATGGAAGGGAGTGAAAGAAGTAAAATTGGGCAGAGGAAGAGGTTGAGCTACAATGCATGTCAGACAGTCTCAATATCCACAGTCCTGGGAATCAGGGCAAGAAATCACAGGGGCCCATTTAGGATTCTATCTACCACATAGGCCATGTGGTATCTGTCACAATACCAAATCTTCATGCTATAGTGTGAAAGCAGCCAGAGAAAAATAATATAAGTGAATGGAAAAGCCCACTTTCCAATAAAACTTTATTTATAAAAATATATGAGTCGGATTTTGTCCTTGGATCGTAGTCTGCAGTCTTCAATGTAGCTAAACGGTGAACTCAGAATTGTTAGAAACAGGCTCACAATAAATGCATACTACATAGAATTCAGCTGAACAAACCCTAGGCAAGAGCATAAGAGTCACCATATCAAGTATCTATAATATTGAAATGGTTCACTTGAGAAGAAATACTAGAAATGTGACTGACTTGGTAGCCAGCAAGATGCCCTTCAATGCTGAAATGCTGAGTCCTAGAATGAGTTTTAGGGCTTCCTGGGTGGCTCAGTTGTAAAAAATATGCCTGCAATGCAGAAGACACAGGAGATGTGGGTCCCCGGGCCAGTATGATCCCCTAGAGGAGGAAATGGTAACCCTCTCCAGTATTCTTGATTGAAAAATCCTATGGACAGAGGAGCCTGGCAGGCTACAGTTCATGGGGTCACAAAGAAGTGGACATGACTAAGTACAAGAATACATTTTAGTACTTTTCTGTTGTAAGGTAAACCACTTTTACAAATGTGATAACCAGAGGACATTTATTTATAAGGATACTCTCTAGGTTTTGGATAACTAAGGATCAAGAACCTTTGACAATTAAAGGCATTCCATAAAATAAAATCAGAATCTAGATTTTATATAGATAAGAAGTGAAAAAATATAAATCAATTAATTCATCAAAAATTATTTCTGTATACTTAAGCATCAACTTTTATGAAAATTCTGGTAAACATTAGAGACATTTAGTTTTCACTATTGTGTTATGTCACATTATATGAGACTCATATATCTACTTATGGTTCCTAAGAATCTCTTCAATGATCTAAATTTATGATCATTTCATTTACTTACTAAAATCTAGTTTTTTTTAAAACAAAGTCCATGCTATTCTTATCACTTTCTTATTAANATCTTTATTTCTCCCATGGTACTTAAAATAATACCCAGCCAATGCATTTTTAAATTATTCTATCCTAAGTAGGTATTCAGAAAACGAAGATCATGGCACCTGGTCCCATCACTTCACAGCAAATAGATGGGGAAACAGTGTAAACAGTGTCAGACTTTATTTTGGGGGGCTCCAGAATCACTGCAGATGGTGATTGCAGCTATGAAATTAAAAGGCGCTTACTCCTTGGAAGAAAAGTTATGACCAACCTAGATAGCATATTCAAAAGCAACAAAGGTCCATTTAGTCAAGGCTATGGTTTTTCCAGTGGTCATGCATGGATGTGAGAGTTGGACTGTGAAGAAAGCCGAGTGCCGAAGAATTGATGCTTTTGAACTGTGGTGTTGGAGAAGACTCTTGAGAGTCCCTTGGACTGCAAGGAGATTCAACCAGCCCATTCTGAAGGAGATCAGCCCTGGGATTTCTTGGGATGGAATGATGCTAAAGCTGAAACTCCAATACTTTGGCCACCTCATGCGAAGAGTTGACTCATTGGAAAAGACTCTGATGCTGGGAGGGATTGGGGGCAGGAGGAGAAGGGGACAGAGGATGAGATGGCAGGATGGCATCACCAACTCAATGGACATGTATGAAAACATACAAGACTTTCTAGAACTAACACCCAAAAAAGATGCCCTTTTCATTATAGAGTACTGAAATGCAAAAGTGGGAAGTCAAGAAATACCTGAAGCAACAGGCAAATTTGGCCATGACTATAGAATGAAGCAGGGCATCGCCTAATAGAGTTTTGCCAAGACAATGGACTGGTCATAGCAAAAACCCTCTTCCAACAATACATGAGAAGACTACACATGGACATCACCAGATAGTCAATACCAAAATCAGATTGATCATATTCTTTGCAGCCAAAGATGGAGAAACTCTATACAGTCAGCAAAAATAAGATCAAGAGCTGACTGTGGTTCAGATCATGAAACTCTTATCGCCAAATACAGACTTAAATTGAAGAAAGTAGGGAAAACTACTAAAACATTCAGGTATGACCTAAATCAAATCCTTTATGATTGATTATACAATGGAAGTGAGAAATAGATCCAAGGGATTAGATCTTATAGACAGAGTGCCTGATCAACTATGGACAGAGGTTCCTGACATTGTACAGGAGGCAGGCATCCAGAGCATTCCCAAGAAAAAGAAGTGCAAAAAGACAAAATGGTTGTCTGAGAAGGCCTTACAAATTGTTTAGAAAAACAAACAAAAGAAGCTAAAGGCAAAGGAGAAAAGGAAAGATATATCCATCTGAATGCAGAGTTCCAAAGAATAGCAAGGAGAGATAAGAAAGCCTTCCTCAGTGATCAATGCAAAGAAATAGAGGAAAACAATAGGATAGGAAATACTAGAAATCTCTTCAAGAAAATTAGAGATACCAAGGGAACATTTCATGCAAAGATGGCAACAATAAACGACAGATATGGTATGGACCTAACAGAAGCAGAAGATATTAAGAAGACATAACAAGAACACACAGAAGAGCTATACAAAGAAGGTCTTCACGAACGAGATAATCGCAACTGTGTAATCATTCACCTAGAGCCAGACATCGTGGAATAAGAAGTCAAGTGGGCCTTAGGAAGGAGCACTGCAAGCAAAGCTACTGGAGGTGATGGAACTCCAGTGAGCTATCTCAGATCCTAAAAGATGATACTGTGCAAGTGCTGCACTCAATATGACAGCAAATTTGGAAAACTCAGCAGTGTGCATAGGACTAGAAAAGGTTAGTTTTCACTCCAATCCCAAAGAAAGGGAATGCCAAAGAATGTTCAAGCTATCACACAATTGCACTCACTTTACACGTTAGCAAAGCAGTGCTCAAAATTCTTCAAGCCAGGCTTCAACAGTACATGAACTGTGAACTTCCAAATGTTCAAATTATGTTTAGAAAAGACAGAGAAAACAGAGATAATATTGCCAACATCTGCTAGATCATTGAAAAAGTGAGAGAGTTCCAGAAAAAACATCTATTTCTGCTTTATTGATTATGCCAAAGCCTTTGACTATGTGGATCGCAACTAACTGTGGAAAATTCTGAAAGAGATGGGAATCCAGACCACCTGAACTGCCTCCTGAGAAATCCATATGAAAACTAAGAAGCAACAATTAGAACTGGACATGGAACAACAGACTGGTTCCAAATAGGGAAAGGAGTATATCAAGGCTATATATCATCACCCTGCTTATTTAACTTATATGCAGAGTACATCATGAGAAATGCTGGGCTGGATGAAGCACAAGCTGGAATCAAGTTTGGCAAGAGAAATATCAATAACCTCAGATACGCAGATGACACTACCCTTATGATAGAAAGTGAAGAAGAACTAAAGAGCCTCTTGATGAAAGTGAAAGAGGAGAGTCAAAAGGTGGCTTAAAACTCAACATTCAGAAAACTAAGATCATGGCATCTGGTCCCATCACTTCATGGCAAATAGATGGGGAAACGATGGAAACAGTGAGAGACTTTATTTTTTGGGGTTCCAAAATCACTACAGATGGTAACTGTAACCATGAAATTAAAGGACATTTCTTAGAAGAAAAGCTATGACCAACATAGACAGCATATTAAAAAGCAGAGACAGTACTTTGCCAACAAGATCCATCTAGTCAAAGCTATGTTTTTTCCAGTAGCCATGTATGGATGTGAGAGTTCTATAAAGTTTCTATAAGGAAAGCTGAGCACCAAAGAATTGATTCTTTTGAACTGTGGTGTTGGAGGAGGCTCTAGAGAGTCCATTGGACTGCAAGGAGATCCAACTAGTTCATGCTAAAGGAAATCAGCCCTCAATATTCACTGGAAGGACTCATTGTGAAGCTGAAACTCCAATACTCTGGCCATCCGATGAGAAGAACTGACTCATTGGAAAAGACCCTGATGCTGGGAAAGACTGAAGGTGGTAGGAGAAGGGGACAACAGAGGATGAGAAGGTTAGAATGCATCACCGACTCAATGGACATGAATCTGAGTAAACTCAGGAGTTGGTGAGGAACAGGGAGGCCTGGCATGCTGCAGTCAATGGGGTCCCAAAGAGTTGGACATGACTGAGCAGCTGTATTGAATTCAACAGTGATGATTAGACCGCGACCCTGTGGACATGATCTGAACTTTGTTGTCTACAAACTGTCAGGAGGGAAGATCCAGGGAAGATTGGAGTGGAATTGCTAACTCTCTTACTCTTTGGATTCTCTGAGCTTAGGGAAAAATTCAGCTTTCTTTTATTTATTTATTTTTTTAATTTTTATTTTAACTTTAGTTTACTTTACATTACTGTATTGGTTTTGCCAAACATTGACATGAATTCACCACGAGTGTACATGCGTTCCCAAACACGAATCTCCTCCCATCTCCCACCCCATACCATCTCTCTGGGTCCTCTCCATGCACCAGTCCCAAGCATCCTGCATCCTGCATCGGACATCGACTGGCGATTCGTTTCTTACATGATAGTGTACATGTTTCAATGCCATTCTCCCATCTCATCCCACCCTCTCCCTCCCTCTCTCCCCCAGAGTCCAACAGTTCACTCTATAGATCTGAGTCTCTTTTGTTGTCTCGCATACAGGGTCATCATCCCTATCTTTCTAAATTCCATATATATGCG